>NQII01000447.1:378036-391256 GCA_002778355.1 Clitarchus hookeri | reverse complement strand
GTTCAAAACGTAAACAAACTGTCAGAAACAGTCACCTCACAAACTTGTTCAATTTTTTAAAATATGTTGTACTTATTTTAAAGCCATGCCCCCAATATATTCGTGTTCTACGTTATTAGTAGAGTCGAAATATACCACTTTCTGGAGTTTTTTTTCTTATTTTCAGGAAAGCCCCTATAGTAAAATTTTACCGCATCGTCGTCCTGTTCCTCTAAATATTGAAGCAATCCGTCTCTGTGCTGCAAAGCAGTTTCATGTGTCATCCGTGCATGCGCCTCGTCTTCTTCACTTTCATTTTGTTCTTCTCCGTTCTCGTTCACTCCCATTGCTTTGTTCGTTATCTCTATGTCAGACATNTGTTCTTCTCCGTTCTCGTTCACTCCCATTGCTTTGTTCGTTATCTCTATGTCAGACATTCGTTCAAACCCAGACTCACTTGCGTCGCATTCCAGCCACTCTTCTATGTTCTCTTCGTCGACATTCTCACCTCCCGGAACGGATGTCACTAGGTCAACAAGTGTAGCGGTCGGCATGACTTCATTCTCTTCTTTACAAATGTTTTGGTTGACATTTGTTTCGATACTCTGAAAGACTTTTCTCCATGATTTAACAAGGGTTGCAGGTTTGATGTAATCCCATGCAGACGCAATATCATAAATGCTATCCAATTGACAGTAACAACTTTGCCCTGTATGTTCTCTTCAAGGTTGCAATGACTCCCTGGTCCATAGATTGTATGAGCGCAGTAACATTTGGGGGCAAAAACTTTCCGAAGATTTGCCCGGCAGAAGATTTAAGCACACTTGTAGCTGGGTGTGAAGGCGCATTGCCAATTAACATAACAGCCTTATTTGGCAAATTTTTTTGAGTCAAGATGTTTACGTACTTGAGGCACAAAAATCTCTTTAAACCATTCTTGAAAAATCTGCTGGTTCATCCCACCTTTGTTTTGGCTGAAATAATCAACTGGTAAATTTTCTGCTCTTGTCTCCTTAAAATACCTCGGTTTCTTAGATTTACAGATTACAAGAAGCCTAAGTTTGTGACTACCTGCAGCGTCGCTGCATGGCAAGATTGTAATTCTTTCCTTGCTACTTTTGTGACCTGCCGTGTGAAGTTCACTTTCAAATGCTAAATTACGAGTGGGAAGACGCTTCTATAAAGCTGTGATTCATCAGCGTTATAAATTTGTTCATGTGACAGATCCTCAGACAACACAAACTCTTCAAAATCATGTAGAAAATCATCAGCTGCTTGTTGATCACCACTCAGCTTCTCTCCATGTAGACCAATCTCTCTAATTCCACGACGTTTCTTAAAACAATGTAACCAACTGGACGACGCATCAAAATTTCCTTCCAAGCCTAACAAATCAAAAAAGATTTTTGCTTTAGCTGCAATGGTAGGACCAGACATGGGGGTTCCCTCACTTCACACCTGAGCTAACCACTCCGCTAATGCCGAGTCAAGTTCATTATAGGTGGAGTTCTTCATTGTTTTTCGTTTTTTCATCCCAGAAGCTCTTTCCGACACTGATGCAAAGGCCAACAGTTGGTCTTTTTGCTTTAAAACGTCTCGCACGGTTGTTTCCCCGATCCCGTAATCCAAACACATCTGCTTCTTTGAAGCACCATTTTCTATTTCAGAAATCATTTGAAGTTTTTGTGCAATCGTTAACACAACCTTCTTTCGTTTTTCAGCCATTAAGTATTACGTAATTTCAGGAACTAACGAAACACTAAACTTGAGCACTGACAAAGAAACATAAAACACGGTTGATCACTAAGCACGCGTACTGACAACTGAGGCCACTGGCAGGCCGGGAGAAAACGTAGAGGGTCAGCTCTACACCTGAACTTCACAGAGTGAACTCGCCCTATCTGGTCGTCAAGGTCAGTGATCAGAGAATGTACGTACTGCATAATTTTCGACTTTCGCAACGTAGGGCCTATTGTATTTTCCTTGCTGTTGGCTTGGATTACAAATTACAACTTAAAAAAAATTTCGCACAGCGGATAATTGGGGATTTACTGTACTATATTAAACAATTTAAGAATAAATAACGATGAAAAATGTTTGTTACAGAACTTAATTTGCGCTATCTATTGACAAATTACTTTAACTTTTTTCAATGAATATTAATCACCAGGTTTTCAAGCAAACTGGCTAACTTCTTGAAATTCAAATTACACTCGAAAGGATACTACTAATAGACTGTAGGCATCATGATCACAGCTTTTATTATTCTTGAACACGGTAAAATAATAAAATGTGTTTGTAAACATAGTGGGCTTACTTGAGCAATTCTTATAAGAAAGCAATACATATAAAAGCCTATAACTATGGAAAGAGACATAAAAAAAAAATATAAATAAATATATATATATATATATATATATATATAGCAATATTTATTGGCAGATGAGCAATAAAAATATGAAACAAGTTAACAATCTGAATCGAATAGTGTGGGATAATTGGAAGTAAACCGATAAGAACAAACACAAAAAGGCTTACACACTCTAACTCTCTCCCTGTCGCTATCTCTCTCTATATATCTAACTCTATATATACTGTTGATAAGAACGCTATTTCTTCTCCATCATTGCCATTATGAACACAAAAACACTTATTTTTGTACTCGTTATCACGACCACCACTGTTGTAATTATTTTCCCCTGCAATTCTGGATCGGTCCTCGATTTAGGCAGTCAACTTTCTTGTGCTCATGGACTCCGCATGCATTACACTTTAAAAAAGTCTGTGGGGGTTTTGAAAGATTTGGTTTGTCGTAGTGCTGAAAATTAGACCATTTACCTCGTCCCATAGAGCCTGACGCATAAAATGCTACACCTTCCTGTGTTCCAGTTTGCCCTTTTTCTCTCAACTGTCGCATTTCTTCTTGGATCAGTTTATTTTTTACAAACTCAATTGTCACCACTTCAGATGTTTGCGAAAATAGGATATCAATCGATGTGGTAACTGCCTGATAAGACTTGGGCATAGCGATAAGAAGCTGTGATATCACTTCTTCGTCATCGTAGTTATCACTTGTTGAACGTTTCTCTTGCACTTTTCTTACAAAGCTTTCCAAGAAATCGGCGAGATTACCTATCTTGAATCGCATTTCCCCCAGTTCTCGTTTTAAATCCACTCTTGCTGACAAACCTTGTCTCGTATATGTAGCTTTCAGGGCTGAAAACATATCCCTCGCTGAAGTTTTCATTTTAATGACTCCCATCACACTGTCTGTAACAGCTTGCACAATAATGTCCCATGCCTTCAAGTCCATTTTCTTGAAATTATTTTCGGAAGTTTTACTGTTCCTTTCACTTAAAGCTTCCAAGCATTGTTCTCTTTCCAAACGGATTTTCAATCTAAACTCCCAGTCAGAAAAACCAGTACCGTCGAACTGTTTTAGGCTTGGAAGTACGCTGTTTACCGCCGTTATGCTTGCTACGAGAACGTCCCGCTTCACACAAGAAATTCCGGCCTTACACGTTTTCTCTGCCTTAACTGAACAACACTTTCCCAAATTCCGTACCTGGGCCCATAACCTAATAACATAGATACCTCGCTGTGGTAAGAATATGGAAATAAATACTACCTGATTGAGAAAACACTTTTATTATAAGAACAGTGAACTACAATACAGAAATACAGGACGACAACTGACTCTTTACAAAGTATGACTGTAGAATGCAGCACCTCCCCGTAACCAACCAATAATGAGAGACTTACAGAATTGTGCCACAATACACACTTCAATAAAACGTAAGGCGAAAATACCTTCAGGTGAAATTGCATTAGAGGCTTAGTTTCTGAGGAAACCGACATGACATGTCAGGAACGTGTAGAAGCGAGTGTGTGTTAATGGGATGAGCGTGATGGAGGTGGGATGCTGTAATGTAGGTGACGAGGCAGCGTTTAGAAAGCAGTTGGGCTCAGTATTGGCAAACTGGTCATGGAGTTCACACACGAGGAGTAATGGGATATGGCAATGGCCATGGTTGCAGTAGGTAGTCAAACTGGACGTGTGGCACGAGTGTACTATTCCTCTGTTTAAAAAAATGCAATTTCACCTGAAGGCATTTTTGCCCTACATTCTGTCACCCACCCGGTATAACAAATTTTTTTTAACTAGTGTGTGGCATAGCTGTCAGTTATGCTAATTAGCATATGCTGTATCAGTTGCAATTCTTTATAATTACTGCAATTGGATAGTGAAAATGTGAGAGTTTATTTAATTAAAAACTGGCTTTGTGGTGTAAGTGAACCATGATTCGCCTATCCTGCCAGTGTGTGGAAGTGTCACTTTTAGGAAATTTGCTATAAAATTAGACTTTTAATGCAATTTTTTAAAGCCTATTTGTATTGATAGTGGAAAAGTCTCTTAGCAAGTGATGTGGCCAAATATAGGCCCAAAAAATAAAATTGCATAAAATAAGTTTTTTAGAAGTTGCTTATGTAGCTGATTGGATTGAACTGAAAACACATGAATTAATTTCAAACGTAGACTTTTATACGTGTTTAATCACGGCTGTTCAGCATGAAGCTGTAAAAGAAATAGTGAAACACTGGATGTGTGAAAAAGGATATAAATAAAACCTGCTGTGAAGGAAAGATATTTTGAATAAGAATAAATAAATTATGATAAGTTTGTGGCGGACGTGTGTGTGAAACAAAGCAGAATTACCAAGACGCCTCTTACTTTCTCTTGGCTCGCTGTGGCTAGCTGTTGCATAGTGACGCCAAGCGAAGCGGCTTCCCTTTGTGAAATGATTAGGTTGGGAAAAATGCTTGTACCTTGAAAATGCAATGAAATAATTGCAGAATATATCCAATTCAGGTAAGTTATTAAGATGAATATATAAACACATTAGCAGTAACCCTTAGTGAAATTTCAATTACGTTCAGATACATAGCCCTTCAAATATGTAGACAAGGTGAAGACATAAATTTTCATACCAATTGTATGAAAATCACTCACAACAGAAATTACCCTTCAAAAAAAAGAAATCAAACTACTTACTAACACTACACAAAACATACGACTCTGATTATATGTGAAATAAATGAAGTTTTATTAGTAGAAAGAATTACATGAAAAATTTTAATTACTGATGAAGTAAAAATTTATTAGATCAGAAAAATCCAGGAAAAACTATCAAATCGGAAAAATGCTGTTGTAAAAGAAAATTAACTGTGAGATATCTTAACTGAACCACCTCACTAAAAATTATCAGACAAAATAAGCAATTTGTGCGAGTAATTAAATCGTTAAACTGGCTCAAAATTAGTCTCAACATATATTAATCTTGATAGAAAAATTCATTTTGCTCGACTGTAGAACATGGGATCTCATCCAATGGCTTCTGGTTAATGTTCATTAAAATAATTTACGCCCTTCATGAAAAATTCTGGGAATTTAAGTCGAAAGTTTATCTTCACAAATTTCTGATAGAAAATAATTTAGAAGTCAAAAACTGTTGAAAATTATTACTGCACACATGTATAACAGTTCATTGTCAGTGCAGAACCATACCCGTAGGAATCCATACATAATCAGTGCTAGCGGTCGAGATGGCAGCTCACTCAGATTCGAAGCACTCCAAATACTAAATTCAATGTGTTTGGGGAATCTTTTTAAACATACCCCGCATATTTAAGTACTAAGGCGCCTCTCAACACCTTCCTATTCTTACACCGGGCGGTTTAAAGCAAAATTGATGACATTTTTGCACGAGCAAAAGTTACGTTGAACCACTCTACATGGCGTTTTCGCAGGAGTAAAAGTTCAATCGAACCCCTCTACATGGCGTTTTCGCAGGAGCAAAAGTTACGTCGAACAACTCTACATGGAGTTTTCGCAGGTGTAAAAGTTACGTCGAACCATTCTACATGGCGTTTTCGCAGGAGTAAAAGTTCAATCGAACCCCTCTACATGGCGTTTTCGCAGGTGCAAAAGTTACCTTGAACCACTCTACATGGTGTCTAAGGAGAGTGTCGAAGGGGGTTCTCACGATTATGCTAATTAAAACTGGAAAATCACACATAAGAGTCACTTCCAAGACGTAACACCATCTTATCAGTCATTAATTAGGTTCATTTCTACGTGGTAAAACTTGATTGATAACACCAGGTAATGTATAAAGAGAAAATGGCAATAAAAATATTAACACTTCCAAAGGTAAGTAATACCAGTTAATGTAGCAAAATAAATCAAAACTAATTAGAACTGTCAAATTGTGAAAAACTGTAAACAAATAAAATAAATAAATAAATAATAATTTTGAGGTGATGTCCTGAAATACAATACTATATATTCCTGAGAGTAGGGGCTTTTAATTACTGTCAAAATAAGTAAATATCCAGCTCAAAACAAATAAACATAAAAAAATTTAACTTTAAAAGCTGGTATCATCATAGTTGTTTAATTGTAATTGAGAACAGTGGTTCAGCTTTAGGAAAATAGGGAATTTGAGTCTGAATCACAGAGGGCCAGTGTAAAATGGGGATTACGGAATCCTAGATGTTTAATAAATAAACCTAGATGACTGTTTGAATGTATTGGAGATCAGAAACAAAATCACCCTTTATATTAATAAAGTGAGCTACACTTTTGTCATATACTTTTTTCTTAAATCAAGGATAGGGATGTAAAGTTTTTATGCAATCGCTGTTCCAATGCAATACGAAAAAAGTATAATGATTTATGCAATACTTTGTGAGGTGATAAAAATCAGTACTGTAATAAAATATTCATACATGTTTTGATGAAAATGGAAGAGTGTGTGCTTTGAAGTTAATGTATGTAGAGTGCAGTATTTACAATAAAAAATTTTAAAACTTAAATTTTAATCTTAAGTTTATAAAAAGAGGAGTAAAATTAACCAACATTTTTGTTATTACTTGTAATTTCTAAGTCCTATGTGATATCTATGTTTCCAAAGATCCAGTCAAATATTTTGACAAAATTAGTCTGTTATGAATTGTGTGTGTCACTAACCGAGTCGGCAGAAAAACCCTACCTGAAGACCACCGAGACATTACAAAAGAAAGCAACTTACATGGAAAATTTCAATCACTCGTATTGAGTCTTCTTTCTTGAGGTAAAATAAATCTAACAAAAAAGTCTTTGCGACGACAGGGCTTAAATTGCATGAGAAAATGTGTAAGCAGGCAGCAAATCAAAATTAAATTGGCTGGCAGTAGAAATAGAAGTAAATCATGGTCTTGCACATCTGTACATGACAAAACAGGATTTTTTTTACTTCGCCAGCCAAATCAGTGCAGTTGTCTCGAGAAAACTAGGATTAGGATCTTAGAGGATAAAGACCAAGATGACACTAAGAGAAAGGGAATATACGCGGCACATTTAGGTTGTGGAATGTTGAGACTTTGTGCTTCTGTTTCTAGTGTGTTATGGATAATAATTTTCTTGTGTGACAGTTGATATAGTTCATTTCATATAAGAAGGCCACATTCTGACAGTCAGTGAGTGGCAACTTAATATATTGAAAACAACTAACGTCCCATTTACAAAATCCTGTATCAGCTGATGCACGAACGAACAAAAGTTAATATTACGTTGGCTATTCTGAGAGCAGTGCCGAAGCACATCACACAAGCAGAAAATACGCGCATAAGAAAGAGTTCGTACATTAATTAATACATTTTATTTTACGTGGTCATAAAACAGCAGTTTTTAGTTTTAGAAACGAAACTTCGTGATAAAATAGTAATGTATAGGTGTTCAAAATGAGATGCACAATAAAACGATACGTATCCAAATGTGACGAAAAAATCCAAAGTTTCCAGACTCTCAAACCAGGTGCTGCTATCTTGTGGGTTAAAAGTGCACCATATGTTGCAATATGCCCTTCCACGCCATCTGTCATCCATATCCCGAACTACAGTCAGAAACATGTTATAGTTTTGTTTTTTAAAATAACGTATTCACGCCCATATATAAATAATTTTATTTTCCCGCGAGCTCTGTATAATTTTTAAAGTAACTTGTATTTCGTAAACCCCGTTTATGAACGACCCTACACACGTCCACAAGCTCCGTTTACGAATGCAGCGCCACCAAAGCAGTTCACCAATTGCCACACGGAGCAGCACCTCCTGGACGCGCTGACTCGCCACATCAAAGCCTATTCTTGAAACGCCATTTGATGGCGAATGGATACATAAACGAAAAGGCGCGGCGATTGTCAACTGTCAAGAAAGTGGCCTTCTTATATGGTACAGAATATATCACTGCATTACTCTTTAAAAAAGTTATTAGCGTAATTTTATCTTAACAGAATTAATCAGTGAAAACATATTGTTCTCCTTTAATGCTGGTAATTTACATGGTTATTTACCGTATCGATCTAAAAATTATTACGTTTCCATTGTGGAACGAGAGTAAAGTTAAAATCCGTTCCGTCCATTATAAATGTCTAGTCTGGTCCGTACCACACCATTTAAAATACGTGTCTTATTTGCGTGAATATTCGTTTGCTGACTTGAAACAAAGAAATGCCTGCAATTATTATGTTTTACCCGTTTTTCGACGTGAGTTATTTAAAAACAAATGGTGATTGAATTATCAAAAATAAATTACGTGGTGGTTAACAATTGCAACGTTCCACGACAACTCGAGTATACTAGCATTTGAGGTTAGGGAGTGTGTTTTTACCTGCTCTTGACGGAACTGAATTTTGATAGAACCGGTTTTAAGATAGTTTTTTCACAGATAAACAATAGTTCCGAATATATTTTGGTTTTCGGACAGAATATCTGATCGATGGATGCGGGTAAATTAATGATTTAAGGGGCTAACATGCTGGTTTTTTTTAAACATTGTTTATAGGATATTTGTTGAGACCATCGAAAAAAATCGACTGATACGGGAAAACAACATAAACGGTAACGCAACAACGAGATTTCACTGTATTGAGCAAAGCACTCCAATTATGGCAAGTTGAAAACATCATCTTCTTAAGAGATTCTTAGGGCAAAATATTGGTTATAATATCGGAGATTTAAACATGAATTGCGCACAATTCCGATAATTATGACATCGGCCGGTTTCGATATATCAGTACCGGTTTCGATATATCAGTACCGGTATCGGCTCAGCCCTAGTCTACATGGGTCTGTATGACAAAATGTAATTTTCTGGCTTCGGAATTGTTGATTCGCTGCTGGGAGGTTCAGTCCCACTATGTGAAAAAATTTGCAGTGCAAGGATAAATTAACCTTTCCAAGCTGTGCAGATGTAGGAAAATGTTGTGTTGGCCAGGAACGACGTCTGCTCATAGCTCATTGAATTGTAAAGCGGTGTGAGGTTCTAGCTGCGTAGGAGCAACTCTAATACAGTGCTGAATTTCAGTGCGCTGAAGCAGCCCTGTGTGGAAGGGATGCTCTGGCAATGAAGTCCTCGGTGTAGAATGAGTCCAAACTTCTGATTACACACTCAAGCTCATGTCACGTGTTGCCACACATGATTATTAGCTATGTAGGTAATAAGTAATAAAACAATACAGTCAACTGTGCTTTTGCATTATTACTTTTACCTATGATAACATTTTGGTGATAAACACATGTTGGTTTATATACTAGACAGCAAATTACAAATAACACATGTAAAACTTAACACTGCACTCATTTATTGTAATTTTACCTATTGTATGGGAGTGGGGGTATGGAGAAATATTCCTTCAAGCAGAGCATTTTGTCTGGCAGGATAACATTACAAAAGTTGTAAATTTTCTCTTTACTGCGCAATGTGAACAAAACAAATTATTCACATTTTACTCACTTTTTTCATGTAGCATAATGTTGAGTTGGCAAACAATTAAGTTGGCATTTTTATAATGATACAAGTTCAATTGTTTAATGTGACAGTCCTTGTAATGACAGGCAGGTAATCTGCTGTCAATAGTTGGCTTAAATTTAGGCCTACATATCTCCCAAGATAGAATTTGTTAGCAGATAACCTCACCAACTGCACCAACCACATCATCTGCACCTGCACAATCACAAAATGGCACTTCATCTCAACCCATCTCACCCACCCCAATTCATTCAGCCCCAGTCATCTCCCCTCTTCTTTCTTCTGCCCCTCGCCAACCTCATCGGCCCATGGTACTTACTACAAAACTCTCGGACTCCCTCCAAGAAATTATCGATTTCATCCGCCACTAACTCCCCCCTCATTCGGACCACCATCATTGCCCTCACCACAGCCTGCTCCACCACCGAAAAACTGGATATCCCCCTGAACGTGACTCTCCAGTTTTTCGATGGACCCACCCCCAAATTATTACGTTATGTTTTACCATTTGGCATTGGATGTCGGCTCTCGTCACTTGTGACAGAAGCAGACGTGACTCGTTCAGTTCGTCTCAGAACTCGAGCAACAATGGCGGCATTGGTCACCTGCTCCACAAGCCCCCTCGGTACCATAATTTAGGCTCATATCACTTCAATGCAATATTAATTTAATTAGCTGGAACATTTGCTTTCTCTCTTTACTGTTCCAAGGGGAGAGCCACCCACTCTCTCACTGGAGAGCTTAACGCTACTGCGCATCCGCATAATACAACACTTATTTTCATGCTAAAGTCACCGGCAGGTAGTGCCGGAGTTCCGCCTAGGCGAACAAGGCACCTGCCTAGATCACTAGCCTTCTGGGAGAGGCAGGAGCCTCGCCAGGGGTCAAACTGTTTCTTTTATTTTATTTATTAAGAAAGTCAAATAGGAAAGTACAAATACACAACAGTAATTAAATTAGTAGAAGACACAGGACAAGACAGGTTTTTTTTATTATTAGAGTAACCAAAATTGGATAATTTGGACTATACTTTCGAAAAAGAGTGTGTAAACCTGATAGCTCATTTATTGTCTGCTGAGGCTGAAGGGGAAAAAAGGTTGTCATCACTGGAGATATACAAGTATATCCTGAAAAATGACTTCTTGGACATTTATCCAAACACTGACATTGCGCTTCAGATGCGGATGTGGTTGGGGCATGAGGGGTCTGTGGCCTTGTACGGTCCCTCGCAGGGGCAGCAGCATGGTGTGTCCCTGGAGGTGCAGTCGCGGACTAGTGCTCCCCGGAGGAACGGAAGCACTGGAGACGGCAGGCGCAGCGCTTTGAAGAGTGCCGCGGCCCTTGGCAGCAGTAGCACTACGGGTGCGGGATGATCCTTGGAATGGCTCTATGGTGATGACCCAGCAGCCAATGGACCACAGAGGGTAGAAGAGGGGAGCCTCTCCCATATTGTGGGTGGTGATTAGAAATGAAGTGCTGGCAGTGTTCTCTAATGAGCAGAGGCGGGTGACTGAGGTGACGGGGAGGTTGAGCGCTGTGAGCTACTCAACAATCTACTCGGGGATGGGGACGGTGGCGGAGCGAAACTCCCATGCTGCCCGCCGGCACGAGTGCGGAAGTCAGACGGACCATCACGGCTTTGGCTTCCGCTAAGGGTGGCCGAAGCAGGTGTCAAAATAGAAAGTAACATTACTTTGACAGTGGAGGTGCTAGAATCCTTAATTTGTAACAAATTCAAAATGTGTGCTGAAAACACTGTTGTTATTATGTTTACTATTATTATTATTAGATTACTTTAATTTATCTTGACAGACAAGTTGTGATACTCATTACAAATTTGGGATTTAAAAAACCATTTTCAAAACGAATTTCCCAAAGAAAAACTATACATCTATTAAATTGAAAGAGAAAATTACTGCGATTACGACGTTCGTATGACGTCATAGAGCTTTCAATATTATTAAATTCAATAATTACTGAAGAAAATTTTTAGATGAGAAAGGACCCTAAGTCATTGCCTTTTATTATCATTTTACAAAATGTATTATAAAATGCAACATACACTCAGACTTACGTACATATTTTAATATTTTAATTTATAAATAAATTATATTCAAACTTGATTATAAATGACATTAAAACTATTTACTATTATATAATTTCAGGCCATAAATAATTCAACATTAAATGTATCTTATTCGTTAAGTTGCATAAAATGCGACATACAGCCAGAATTAAAATAATATATTTTTTATGTTAATATTTTCAGAACAGACGAACCCCGACACACATATTCACGGGTTTATAAATAATCGTTGCAGACAATTTGTACACCAGTTATATGGGTAAAAATCTAATATGTACATAACTGCATTTCTTCAATAAAATTGTATTTTTTAATTCAAGTGTGCCTATTTTTTCTCTTATTTTTTATACGTCTTTCATGTTCATTATTTAAAAGTTTAATACAAAATTGAATATCAAATTTTTAGTAATTGATAACCAATATTTTTTTAAGCATTTATATCACTTTTTCACATTGTTCGGTATTTAAACAAAGTGTATCTTTTAGACTTTATTGTAAGAATCATTTAAAAATTGCACAAAATACTAATTATATATCCCATCTATTCTTGATGTAAAAAACTGTACATAGTAATAAAGAAGAAGGAAATTAACACTCCCCAGGTTTTAATCGTGCAAATAATATTCCTTATACAATGCACATGTTTTTATCTCTAAATAATATAAAACAAAGTCGCTTATCAACTACTGTTTGTGTATTCGCTTAGTACTTCTAAACTACTTGATGGATTTTGATGCGGTTTTCAGCATCTTTGAAAGAATTTCTCGAGGAAGGTTTTGGTGTATAATAGATATGAATTTAATGAAAGGATAGTAGAGAAATGTCGAACCGTCTGTAACCAAGTCGTAAAAAACCGCTTTTAGGGAGCTTGCATGACTTGCACTGACTATAAACTATAAGAGATATAATCCATTCACGGTATCTTCGATACTTTTGAAAAGAACCTTTGAAAAATCTCCCTAGGAGTTACATGTTCAATTGGTTATAAAAATATATATATGGAAAAAGGTTTTGTCTTGCTTTTAGCACTGAAGCACTATATAAATTGGTTGTTTTAAGTTTTAAGTATATTTTTTCAATAAATTATAATAATTTGTTAAAAGTCCGTACGAATTAACAACGGATTTTGAAGGGACATGTTGGTTATAGCTGAAAAGAAATAGTTCGTAGGTTAAATATTAATATGTATAAATTTAATGCCGTAATTGTAAAGTTAATATTCCTAAACTATATATTTACTTTTTCACGTAGCACTCATGGGTAAAGATTTCACTGTTATTAATTGAAATTAAATAAATTTCAGTG
>NQII01000447.1:353650-373106 GCA_002778355.1 Clitarchus hookeri | reverse complement strand
AAAGGACTTATCTTCATTTAGAAATGTTGTTTATCATAGTTTTCTAATATTGAAGTAATGAGAAATGTAATTATGTTAAATGCAAAAATTACGAGGGTGTGTTGAAATATTGAAAGATATATAATTTTGACATTTGGATAAGTTTTGATAACTAAACATTGTAAAATCGATTATATCTAGTTACCTCGTTTTTTATCCTCTGTGCTATGGCCATTTTTTAACAATGTAAAAATGTGTGTTGGGTGTGTCTCTTTGACTAAAAACTATTAAGTTTAACAAAACTAATTACCTTGTTTATCTNTTTGGTTTATCTTTATAGAATAGGCTCCTTCATCAAATGAAACGTTAGTGCGGGGCTGGAGGAATTTTTCTCACTTATAAGTCGCACCCCGAGTTTTCAATAACATTTTTTAAATAAAATGTGCGACTTATATGTGATAAAATACGGTACCATTTATCACAGTGAAATCTTTAACCTGAGTGCTACTTCCAAAAGTTTATTATGTAAAATTTAACTTTTTCCTTACACCAAATATGTAAATAAATCTTAATACAATAAGTAAACTTTAATTAAATTATATAATAAACAGTTCCGATATATACTTCAATCTACCTTTTTGTATGTATTACAATATTTTGCTAAATTTATTAGCATTTGTTTTAGACATTTGGAGAATTGTATTAAGGTATATGACAGTTAAGATTACATGGCATTGTTTCTCTTCAAAAATAAATGTTGGTAGTTCCCACATGGACACTGTTAATAAAATATTTGACAGTTCCCACATGGCACTGGTTTTGTTTGCAAAACGTTTGACAGGTGTCACATGGCGATGTTTTGATTACATACTGCGGAAGTATACATAATCGGGTCCCTGAAAGTAGATCTTTAGCAGGGCTTCAGAAAATCTTGAAGTTACCGTGAATACATTATACATCAAATTATTGTACTACAGATTTGTGGCTCCAAAAATGTCTACAAAAAAGTCCGTGATAATATATGTTTATCTTTTAAGGATGACCCACAGTAATCCTTTTTGTTTTTCAAAGAATCGCTATAATACTACATTGTTACCGGCGACGCCGTGCTAGTTCGCTAGTGGTTTTTAATTTAGTTATAAATATTGCCTACAAAAGGTATTTAATTCAGGTATATAAATAAACATAGTTCGCCACATCTTGGTGTAGACAAATATGGAACTTCGGTGACACGTTACTTGAGGGGGTTTTAAATAATTGAAGTACTAGAAGGACTTGTGTTATAGACCCCTGGTGTAATATTTATACTAATAACTGCGAGCTTGTTAAACATTAATGTATAATTGCTATAGTCCCTTAACTCAGCGTACTGGGATTCATGATGTAATCAGAAGGAAAATGGTCCGAGCACACAATGCAAATCATATTTATATACATTTTTCAAAAATTTTCGTAATTAGTTTATCCAAGTCGTGTAGCAGACATTTCTGGAACCATTGTCAGAAACTCTAACAAAAAAGTTTGACAATTTTCTAATTATAAGGACAATAATTGAATACAGCGTTTGATTGTTCGACTGTGCCCTTTTGAGATCTAAAATATGACGAAGAAAATAGTTTGAACTATGTTGGTTATATTAATAAGTCACACATATTCCCCCTGTAGTTTTTAAACGCGACTGACATATTTAGTTTTTACTAGTTATATCTCGTAAGACGATGCGATGTAACATTCGTAAATAATTTTGCCCGAGATCTACGACGTTATTCGTTCCAGATTGTAGTACCATCGCGTTGTGCTCAGGATCGACGAGTTGTTATGTATTCCATTTTATTGATTTTTTTTGGCTTGTTATGTGTAGAGTGTTGTTCCCAAATTTACATGTGTATGTAGTGTTGCCCTTCCGACCAGGAGGTTCTTATGGGCCTCGTTCAAGATGATGAGAGTTGGTGTCATCAATATTTGGTGAATGAGGTATGTGTATAGAAAGGGGTTTCAGACGCATGATTATGTCAGGTCTGCTGTCATATCATCAAAACATCTTCGGAAACTATAGTCCTACGGATTGCTTATATACATTAATGCTCCCATAATCCTCAGGATAAGGGTGCATAAAAACTATTTATTCCTACATAATCATTCTTTCCTGAATCTGAAACCGAAGGCTTGCTACTTTAAATAATTTTTACAAGAACAGTTTTTGTCAATAACTTTTAAAACATAGTTAATTTGTTTTTTTATATGAAAAAATTATTATGTTTAGTTTTCCTTTAATTTATTAATTTGTTACAAAATTAAAAATTACTTTATTACACAATTTGAGAATAAATAACAATGAAAAATATTTGTTACAGAACATATGTTTGCGCGATCTATTGACTAATTACTGTAACTTCTACTATGAATGATCACTGCACCTAGTTTTCAAGCAAACTAGCCAACTTCTTGATTATTAAATTACACTCGAAAGAATACTACTGATAGACTGTAGGCATCGCGATCCCAGCTTTTATTATTCTTGAACACAATAAAATAATAAAATATTTTTTTAACAAAGTGGGCTTACTTGAGCAATTCTTACAAGAAAGCAATTCATATAAAAAAGCATGAAAGAGACATTTTTTTAAAAAACCTATAGCAATATTTATCGGCAGATGAAAAATGAAAACAAGAAACAAGTTAACAATCTGAATTGAATAGTGTGGGATAATTTGAAGTAAGCAGATAAGAACAAACACAAAACAAACACAGGCTTACACACATGCTATCTCTTTCCCTCACTCTCTCTCTCTCTCTCTCTCTCTCTCTCTCTTTCTCTATATATATATATATATATATATATATATATATTGTTGTTGGATATGGGGAAGAAGATAGAAAACACACATATAAGAAAAGGTATGTAATAATATTACGAAGTCATAAAAGAGAGAGGTTATGTAGTAACCACAACACAACACAGACTGGGCGCCAAGCCCACACACACAAGACCTCTAAAACTCTGGCGGCAATACTCTAACTAGTGCTTGTCCCGAATATTCACAACAGGCTCCCTATTTGGGATAAGTCCCTTTTGGATCAGACTGTTCAGCAGCTTTTCCCTGTTGAGTGGCTTTGTAAAAGAATCAGCAACCATATCCTTCGTGGCAATGTGAATGAGACTGATTTCACCTGTGCGGATTCGCTCACGTAGGAAATGGTGGCGCACATCTATGTGTTTCGTTCACGCCTGGTAAGCACCATTCAGAGCGAGGTTCTGCGCTCCCTGGTTATCAACTCGTTGCTCAGTAGGTCTCTTTGCTGATGCAGGAAACAATTCCAAAGACAAACCTCGTAACCAGAGCGCTTCTTGTACGGCAGATTTGATTGGTCAACCAAGGTTGTAGGTTGTTTTGTTTTATTATTATAGACCTTCAAAGTTGGAGGTGTTGTTTTATACTCATCCTGTACATTTCGCACATTCGTACCTTCTCAACCTGTGTATTTCATTACAGGCAATTCATGCCTTGGCAAATGGATACTTGGAACAATCTCACTATGAGATTGAATTTGTTTCAAACGACATGTCGTTCATATCCAAGCTCACCGAAAAGATGATTCCTCTCACCATCCGGTCCCATTTGATCAATGGAATGTTCAGAAGAACAAATTCACTGAGCCCCCACGAAGAACACATTTTTACCCTCGTTCATATACTACAGAATGTTCGTCATTTGAATTATCCAAAAATACACTCCAACCAAATGCATATCCTATAACGACACAGAAGACTTTTACTCCTGTAAGTCTAGAAATAAATCATGAACCGTAGCTAGACACTCTGACTTCGACTATTCTGCATCGACGATCAGGCCGACTCTTTACACCAAAGATACACTCACCAAATTAAATGTGTTGTTCAATTCTCTACATTTAGAATATTTTTAATTTATCAAAAGGGGGAGTAAATTCTATGTATGAAAAGACAAGGAGTACGAACCCAGAAAATGTAATGTTATGTTTATATCCATGATACACAGAACAAACTTGACCTGTAAAATTGTTACTGATGATTAAGCAGCATATCAATGTGTTTAAAATATTTAGTATTAATTTTGTAAACCAATAATCTGTGAGATATAAAACATTAGTTGTTCAGGTTAAGTTAGCATGGGAGTTTAACATGGCCTCAATAGCGGCCATCTTCGCCCAATCCCAGTAAAGCCGGGACAATGTGTCTTTATTGTTAGAATGTTTGTTGCACACATGTATGGGTCTCAGTCCTGAGACACAATTCTATTGAGGACCTCCGGCTCAGTTCTTTTTTTTAAGGTATGTTTGAAAAAAAATCATTAACGTTTTGCTGGAAAATTCAAAGTAACTATCAACCTGTTAAATTCTTCATCGCTACTGTTTTCGTTGGTATGGTGCTGCGCTCTGGACGTTTTGATAAACTTATTGCTCCTATTTCGTGTAAAATGCACACTCTATTACTCACTTCCGCTACGATAGTTCCAATGTTTTTTTTTATCTTAAATGTTTTGATTTTAAATACTATAAAAAAAACAAACGTATTAGGTGTTATGATCGTGTACGCTTTTCTAATGGAATACTAGAGGAATATTTGTTTTGATCATGTCCGAAATACAATATCGCACGATGAATGCAGGTGTCATTTATTTCATTACATGTAATGATGTTTCGTGTGTTGAAAATGTAGATCTACTAAGGTAATTCGAAAAAACTGTCGATTGTGCGTGTAAATATTTGGTATTCCAGCGGTCATTAAGGGGCCCCGGGCGGGGGAAGGGAGGGTAGCTGTTGGTCCAGACCTCGTGTCGAAATCCGTATTTGTGCTCTCAATTTTTATTATTTATTTCAAAATAGTGCAAATTATATAATAATATTCTCTTACGTAAGAAGCTACTATAAAAAATTAAATTAGCAAGTATACAAAGCCCGTGCTCCAATGAAATGGATGCGTGATACGTTTAACGGAGTTGGAATACGTAACACTGAGACGCATGCAGACGAGGATAATGTACAATTCTCGTAAGAAAGCTGGGCCACTCCCATCTTTTTTTCGTGTCCTTGAATATATGTAGCAAATAGGAATCGAGTGTTTTGTTTGTTGTTAATCTAATCCGTGGCCATGAATACGATAACAAGGTCATGAATTTGGCGTGGCTATAATCATTTTTGTTTTAATGAACACGTCCACATTGTTTTGGTATTTGTATTTACAGCGTGAAACACCGCAAAAATATACAAATGAGGTGTGCATATTATCAAATCTATATCAATAATTTTCATCAGCTGAGTATTTTTGATTTCGTAGGTTGCATTACTGTATGTTTATTTGTGTTGTAGATTAGGTGCAAATTAATTCCGAGTCGTTCGCTAATTCCGTTTACATGTTCCGAATCGGATTTTTTTTTCAAATCCGCGCATTGTAGAACGGGCTACGTTATAGGTTGGCGACAGTCAAAAATATGATAAGACTAAACACATTGTTGTACCACCTTTATAATACCATATTCTATTGTAATCGATAACAATAAACACAAACTACTAATATATTTCTCTTTGGTACGTTAAGTTGCAGTAAAAAAAAAATACTGATTATTTACAGCATTATCATCCCTTAGATGCACAGGTAAGTGTCGAAATTCTGTCATATATTGATAATTTTTTAGGGTAGCCCTCTTGAATTTTATGTGGAAATTGTTCCTTCCTCTTGTTAAATATGTATTCACCTCTAAAGAGCCAAAAATCTGGTACACCTGCCTAATATCGTGTAGGGACCCCGAGAGCACGCAGAAGTGCCGCAAGACAATGTGGCATAGACTCGACTAATGTCTGAAGGTATGCAGGAGGTAATTCACACCATGAATCATGCAGGGCAGTCCACAAATCCATAGGAGTGCGCAGCGGTGGAGATCTCTTCTGAACAGCACATTACAAGGCATCCCAGATAATATTCATGTCTGGTGATTTATGTGGCCAATGGAAGTGTCTAAAGTCAGAAGAGTGTTTCTGGAGCCACTCGGTAGCAACTCTCGACGTGTGGGGTGTCGCATTGTCCTGCTGGAATTATCCATGTCCATCGGAATGCACAACGGACATGAATGAGTACAGGTGATCGGACAGGATGTGTACTTATCTGTCACCTGTCAGAGTTTTATCTAGACTTATCAGGAGTCCCATTTCACGCCATCTGCACACGCCCCATACCATGACAGAGCCTCCACCAGCTTGAAGAGTCCCCTGTTGACATGTACGGTCCATGGATTCATGAGGATGTCTCCATACCCGTACACGTCCATCCGCCTGATACAATTGGAAACGAGACTCGTCAGACCAGGCAACGTGTTTCCAGTCATCAACAGTCCAATGGCGGTGTTGGCGGGCCCAGGTGAGGCGTAAAGCTTTGTGTCGTGCAATCAACAACGGTACACAAGTGAGCCTTCGGCTCCGAAAGCCCATATCAATGATGGTCCGTTGAACAGTTTGCACGCTGGCACTTGTTGATGCCCCAGCATTGAAATCTGTGCCAATTTGAGAAAGGGTTGCACATCTGTCACGTTTATGATTCATGTCAGTCGTTGTTTGTCCCGCTCGTTCACAATCTTTTTCCGGCCGCAGCAATGTCAAAGATTTGATGTTGTACGTTAAAATCCCAATTGTATTGTTACCTAGGAGATGCTATGTCCCATCTCTCGTGCGCCGACTATAACACCACATTCAAACTGACTTAAATCTTGATAACCTGCCTTTGTAACAGCAGTAACCGATGTAGCAACTTTGCCAGACACTTGTTGTCTTATATAGGCGCTGCCGACTGCATCCTCGTTAACTCTGACTGGTTCCATACCTCTTTTATTTGCATATGCATGCCTATACCAGTTTTTTGGCTCTCCAGTGTAATAGTACTTGGAGTTATACTGTTGCACGGTGGCAATCACGCCCCTCCCTTCACTCCCTCTCCAGGCCCTTTCAAAACTGTCTAACCCCTCAAACTCTCACCAATTTTGCTGTAATACATTCCACTTCCTCACCAACGTCGTCGTGGACATGGAGTACTTTCCCCACTCCGTTCTCTTCCTTATCTTTGAATCTCCCCACTGTTGTCATCTCTCCCTCTGTGCAGCTCCTTTGTTGCGTTTCACCTAATCTCTCTACCATCTCTCACCGCCCACCACCATATTCAGCCGAATCTGCCTTTATACTCTTCTCCTGGCCTTCTAGGAGCTCCATTCCATCTCCCCATATCACTGATGGCTGAATGTTACTTTCCTCCTCCCCAACCTGCCCCTGCCTTCTCCAATTACCCATCATCTATTTAGCTGCCCTTCTTTCTATCTTCTCCCAAGTCCCTCATCTCTACTTGCATGTACAGGTCTTATTATGCGGCCGCATTTTCCAACGTCGAGCAATAAGCTTTTTCCCTCACCTCACTGCTGACTCCCTTCAGAATCCTTACCAAAATTCCTAGTGCTTATCTCCCCTTCAACACCACTCTCCGAACCTGTTGCTTTCATCCAAGATCTCCCTGTTACTCCGCCCCCAGGTACTTATATTCCAATGCCTATCCTGTATAAGAAATTGTAATTTTTTTTGCATTATCATTTTAAGCCATAATCTTGTGTTTTTTCTTTTTGTATTAAGGCTCGGCTTCACCACTTTTGCAGAAATCCCTAGGTTTTCTTGTCATAATTTTGGGTTCATAGTATTTACTGACAATGTGCAACTGGTAGAATATTTTTGTTTTATGAGTTAATAATTTTCTGCATAATTTTCATTGTGTGTTATCTGCTAGTTGTAAAAAGTCGGGAACATATTTATATTGTATTAATAAATGTCTGCCATTTTGCAAGCATGAAATAACACACAGAGTTAGATGCAAGGTATTAAACGGCTATTGAATTGTAAATATTCTATTATCAGACATTTCCAATAATACTTCTGAAACTGATATTATGACACAAAAACTAAGAATTTCTGCATAATAGTTGAAGCTTAGGCTTAATGACCACCTCTTAAATTTGTTGGTTACATTCAGTCAGAGCCAATTTAGTTGTGCTCCATGCAAAGATGCTGAAATTTAATTAATGTTATAATTTTATCTATTGTCCTCTTTGGGAGAATTTTGTTTTGCGGCATAGTTTTTTCCGTGTGCTGAGGAAAGGGGTTTAGCCATTTTACTTGCACTATAATTTTAATTTGTTATTATTGGTTCATTATGCTGTGGAAAAACCAACAATTTTAAGAATTAATTTTTGCTGGTTCTGAGATGTAAGTCTGCCGATGGTGAAATTAAGTGTTTGCACTAACAGCAGGAGAGTTTTTAATGCTTACTCTAAGAAGTTGACTCTACTATGCCGAAAGGGACGCCGTCTCCATCTGCCAGTATTGCATAAATGCACACACACCTGTGTGCAGTACAAAGGTCTCTATTTTGCAACAGGCAAATGTTTTTATTTTGGAAACCTTAAGACTTTCATTGCATCCTAGTAGCAATGTTTTTATTAAAATTAACTAGATAGGTCTAGGTACCCCAAGACCTGCATTGATTTTAAATATGAATATCAGTGTGTGATGACTAAGTAAATTTATTACAATTAGCCAACATAGATCTACAAACATTCATCAATTTTTATCAATTGAACTTTTTAAAACTACAGTGAACTCTCAATATCCTTGATCTCTATATATCCCGGACTTCAAATAACTTGGACAGACAAAAAGTAATTTTTTATAAATGTAGTGGAAAAAACACATTTTGCGTTTAGCAGTCTATGTAGGTTCAAGAAAATACTCTACATTGGATGTAATTTTCTAAATTTAAAACATTTTATTCCTCACCATATTTATTAAATGTGTGTAGATATAGTTCCACAAACAAAATTTGTGAGGAATGCAATGGGAGAAGTTTTTGCAAAAACGAAGCAGCTGGGGGGTGGACATCTGGCAACGTAGTCCACCACTATTTAGGGTGTGTACCTCCCAGCTCCCTGTAATGACGCAATATTCTTAATTTTTCGGGACACGGGTGTAAAATTCTTTTGTGTTTATTAAGCTTTGGAAAGCTTCGTAATATTTTTATTTGGTTTGAAGTTTAAAGCCGTGGTGGCTCGTTTCCCGTTGTAGTTTGTTTGTCGAGCAGATGTGTGCTATAGTTTGTTTATCCGGCAGACGTGTGGTATTGTAGGTTATCGGGCAGACGTTTGCCGTTTTACGGTTATCGGGCGGACTGTTACAGTATTCGTTTCGAACTTTGGAATTTTGTTAAGCGTCACCGTTAATTATATACTTTCAGGCGACATCGACAAGTTTTAGTTCCTCCGGCGCAGTTTTGTTGTAAGAGAAGTCCGTTCATGTTGACGGTGCAGGATTTGTTCCTGCGGCGTAGTGTCGATAACATGTTGAGAGCGTGCGTGGCCAGGCCCTTATCTCTGAAGAGGCATCTGTCTGTCGCCCTCCAGGCACTTCACTTCAGTAGCAGTTTCTTCAGTCGTCGGAAGGAGTTGCTTCAGAGTCAGTCGGCGGCGAGGGCAGTCGCCCTTCAGTTTCGTAATACAATGCTAGCCTAGGTCACGTCGGGCAGGACGATAACCCCCACATCGGCAACTAGACTTTATTTTATTTCTCTGCCGGTGTGGGAGGTTGACGCATTTTATATTTCTATCGATGCAAGTTTTGAGACAATAATATTCTGTAAATGACTGTGGCGCTGGTCTGTACTTTTATATTTATCTCTGAGAGGTTTGTACTCTGCATACTGGAACTTCGTTTGTGAACTGTGAAACTTAAATAGTTAAATAAACATATATAACAAAATACTCTGGAACTTCTTTTTTAATTAATCGGCGTCACATTGAACTGAATCTCGTGTTTTTACCTTGAGCTAGTTGTGGCAAAGTAATATTCGGCAGTGTAAGCCGACGAACGTTACAAAATGGCACCTAACTGTGGGGCTGCAATATTATAAAAATGGCTTAATGAGCCGCGGCAACATTACATCCCTTTCATGGTTGGGCGCCCAAGTCAGTGTAAACATGTCATACTGCACTGTGTGCCAAGACATTCACAATATTATGGACATTCACATGTTATGGACATTCTCAATAAGACCTAGAAGAAAGTTGAGACTTTGAGTGTTGCAGAGATTAAAATTAATTAAACAGCTTGAATCTGGTATTTTTGTTGCCAATTGGAGTCACAAAACAATTTCAGATATACAGAAAATACATAAGTTACAGTTAGAGCCTCGATTTTACAAAACATCATAGTTCCTGGGAATGACTTCGTAAAATCAAGACAGACTGAATTTTACACCCAACAATCCAAAAATTGAGGTAAAAGTAGGGTTTTCCATTAAGTATATTTTCCTTTGCATCTGGTGCAAAAATAACTTGTTTTTTTAAGTGTTAAATTTATTTTATTCTACAGGCAGAAGTTTTCCAAATTAAATGATAACCAACCCCAAAAAGTACTTATTTCTGCTAACTAAAATAGTAGTTTTGCAAAAATGATTTAAGTTCATAAAAGTTTAGTTGTACCAAAACAATCAAAATCAATATTGTAAGTTCTCAATAAAAATAATCCCAGTATTTATTTTAATGATTGGTAAGGACTAGTTCCACTGTGGAGCAAAATGAACACTCAAAACTTCTGGGATCACTCTTATCTTGAAAGTTAATCAAATTTGCAAAATCAAATTGTTGCATGTTTGAAATGAGTGGAACAAAACACACAACCAGCATTTCCAACCTTTAACCTCTCCTCTGGCCATATATGCACTGTGGCGGCACCTTGCTCAACTGCGACATCAGCGTCTAATACAGCTCATTGGGAAGGCTTCTTCTCACCTAAAATTTTTGCACTCAAAGTTAAATACAATATCTGAGCACACTGACCTCTTTTTATACATGCCGGTGCTTCCTATGGTGTCTTATTGCAATTGGTGGGCACTAACTATCAAAGATAGTTACGGTGGCACTTGGGTTAAAATTATTTAATATCTGGTGTAAATGGCAGCATCCACTATGTTTGAAAAATCCCACCAAGTCAAACATTCCAGCCAGGTCATCAACTTCCCTAAGCCCAAGGAATGTTCAGACTTTTGGTTACTATTGAGGCAACGTAGAAACAAACCTAAGTACTAAAAACCCAAATGCAAAAATGGAAACAAAAAGTCTAACTGCTAACCAAAATTTTACAAAATAAAACCGAACCATAATTATGATATAAAAAAATCTAGGCTATAGTTATAACTTTACATTACTTAGGCCCAAGTTATGTTATTAAATTAAGACTAGAAAATTGATTAGTGGTTACAATGATAAATATTAGTGATGGGCAATGGTCTTGCTCGAGACTAATGTCACGGGTTTCGTGAATCTCAGGATTTTCTTAAGACTGATTCCTCTGTGCTGCTATCTGTGTGACATCATAAGAATGATCTGCGTAGCAGTGCCCAAGGCTTGGTGGAACTCTGCATGATATTTAGTCCGCATCATGGATGGCACACATTTTGCGGTAGAAGGACACAGCGCTACAGAGTGTGTGTAGTTGAACGAATATCGGCAACCACAGCAGAGCCGGTCAATGCCATTAAATTATGTCAAAGAGAAATTAAGGATTGCAATCATGTTGTTGCATAAAATTCTATGATACCAAAGCCTAATCGGGTTTCTAATGATGGATTATTAAAGAGCACGTTAAATTTAACCAGATAGGTCCTAAACAAACCCCACCGTTTGCGAGGAATTCATGCATAAAGGTTGCAACCATTGCGTTACTGCACCTGGCACGCATGTAACATGCTGAGACGGGTTGTCACATTTCCCCGTACAAAAGTTGCAACCATACAAAAGTTTCGCCATACCTGGTGAAGAAATGGGGCCCTCATCAGAGCAGCAAGGGTCGCGTCTAGGTGGAGAGCGGGTCCGTCAAGAACTGATTCGAGCGGACTGTGTGTGGCTTTGTAATCCCCCTCACACCTCATACCCCTCCTACACCCGCTCCACCAGACAACTTTTTGGCCACCGAGCACGGCAGTGGTTTGAACCGACCAACAAGAAGATATTGAAGGAACAGGTGCTTCTGGAATCTAGGTATATTTTATAAAAATACATTTCCGGGGCTTACGGAAGACAGAGAGAACCTGGCTTTGGGGATGGACATTTAGGGGGATTTTTCCTCTGTTTGATATAGCTATGGGGGAGGGGTGACGTAAGAAGGGAGAAAACTTAAAAGATATGTATGTACCTTTATACTAGTGTGTTTTAACTGTTTTTTAGTGGTGTTTTGAGATAATTGTCAAAACGAATTTATACAAGTTGTGTGTGATAACCTTATTGGTTATAGATGACAGTTTTTGTAGAATCACTGAATTATATAAATTTTTCAAAAAATTAAATTTCTTTGTGGTTCTCCTTTATACACTGCATTTATTTGGGCTTTGTTCACCGCCTCCTGGCTGTCATTTTTCTTTGCTTGAAGTTGAAGTATAAATTTAAAAGGTTAAGTATTTGGAAAAGAAAACCAAAACCTGGAAGGAAGGAAGGACGGACATATTTTGCCTGTCTCGTGCTTCGGAGGCTATGCGTTGCCACGCATCAAACATAATGTGATAGTGTGTAGCATGGGATAGCGCATGTTGCTGGTCTCCAAATGTATTGAACTGGCATGGTTTGTGTGATACTAACATAGGATTGATTCATAATCTACAAGTGTCACAACATCACAATAATAATGCATTCGAAGTTCACACCCCATTCCTTAGTGCAGGCATAACATTGTCACATCCCTATGTGTGGTAACTTACACTGACAAAGTTAATATGGCTGGTAGAGTACGCCCAGGGAAGCTACCTTCACACATTCGTAGGTGAACACACATGAACCTTTAATAACATAGGAAATCCCCTTGTCACCAAAATTTTTTGATAAATTGAGTGGCACATAAGTTTTACCAATGCTCTCAGTCCATTTTCAATGGTTGGATTTGTAGGTTTAAGAATTTTTTCAGTTTCTTCTAAAAATATTGTTTTGTTTGGTTTTTGGTAGTTATATTTTCTACAGTTGTCGGTGTAGCAGAAGGAGAGGACATCAGTGACATATCATCTAAGAAATGATTAATTTTTAATATTGAAAATGGATGTCAGTATTTATATATTCAGCATATCTGTGCACTTATGTTTTTCCCTCAACTGGCTGTCTTATTTTGAGGTGACAGTACATTGTAATTGCAGCATATTCTTAACCTTCAAAGCGTTCACTCTCTCCTGTTCGTGCAAATCAATCTTCACTTTTTTCTGAAGGTGCCTTTAAAAAAGAAAAATCGTGAGCAACACACTTGAAGATCATTATTACTGTGCAAGTAAAAAAGTACCAAATAATTATAAGGCACTTAATGATTAGTTCAATATAAATTCCTAATTCTGTATAGGTGTGCAAAAATTATAATTACTTGTAGAAAGTATTTAATCTTAATGTGCCCTTCCATGATAATTTTTATCTGTGCATTAGGTTGCATTTTGCAATTTGTGGTGTGATTCCTATCATTGATGCTTCTTTATAGGTAGTGTTGGGCTTGAAAATCTGTTTCAAATAGTTCCTGAATATTTTTCACATGGAAGTTTTACAGCATCTTTAATAACACTGTTTATAACTAAAGCAATGTTCTTATTTGAAATACATTTTTTCCAGAAAGAAAATGTATCACATAGTTAAAAATGTGGGGAAAAAGTTATGAAAACATTATATTCTCTTGTAATATTTATAATATTGATAGGGTATGAGAATGTGACTTTTTCTCACGAAACGAAAACGAAAGATACATTATGAACTTTCGTGAAATTAAAACGAAAATGAAAAATAATTTTATTATACCTTGGTTGTAACGAAAGTTAATGAATTTTATAATATTTTAGCAAGTTATTCATTAACAAATTTGTGACAAAACCAAACCAGAAAAATGTAGGATATGGAGTTTTTACTACAAAGGTTTGACATTTAAATGTTTATTTTATGTAGTTAATTTAGTTTTAAAATAGTGAAAACAAACAATATGATTCACAGACAAAAGTTTACTTTGCTGGTTCACTAAATGAACATTCGTTGAACACCCGAATATTCATCAAAATAGAGAATTCTCGTTCCGTTACAACTTTTGGCAACAAAACTTCTTACCAAAACGAAAATGAAAGTTGTCATTTTTCGTTTTAGTTTCAGTATACCCAATATTCGCACAACCCTAATTGTTTATTCTGAGGTTTGGCTTCTTTTCCTGTGCTGGCCAGGTCCCAAGATTGTTTTATCTAATAAGTAATGCTTCTGTGATGAAACATTACCAGTAATGACCCTGACTCTCCTGTTATCACACGAAAACAAATAATTTCTGTATGACGGGTGACACAACATCTTAAGCACTATTTCTTCATGTTAATTAATTATTTTCTATTAATGTTGCACGTTCTGGTTAGCTCATCGGTCATCTCTCGAGAGTGGGTGGGGCCCACCACTTTACCCACTCATAAGCTGCTTTTACACAATACAAAATGAATTTCATTTGAAACCTCTTATGCAAACTCTCATGCAAAAATGTAAAACAAATTCCACGTGAAACATGTTTACACACAGTTAGCACATAAAACTTTAAGCAAAATTTCTTTTTTGCAACTGGTTAGTTAGCGGTGGCCACAGTGATTTACTTAAAACAGATAATGTATTTTTAAAACTCTTGAANGCTAATTAATTATTTTCTATTAATGTTGCACGTTCTGGTTAGCTCATCGGTCATCTCTCGAGAGTGGGTGGGGCCCACCACTTTACCCACTCATAAGCTGCTTTTACACAATACAAAATGAATTTCATTTGAAACCTCTTATGCAAACTCTCATGCGAAAATGTAAAACAAATTCCATGTGAAACATGTTCACACAGTTCGCACATAAAACTTTAAGCAAAATTTATTTTTTGCAACTGGTTAGTTAGCGGTGGCCACAGTGATTTACTTAAAACAGATAATGTATTTTTAAAACTCTTGAACATTTGACTTTTTATCAACTTTGCGATAGTAATTAATTCTTATAAAACTATCTAACCGAACTTAATTTCACAATAAATTCAAAGTGTTCTTGACCATGGTGTTTTTCACCAGATTCCTCTTTGCACAACTTAAATAAAGGATGGATATGAACTCTACCGACAAATTTTTGTTGGTGATTCCTCATAAAAAAAAATAGGTTGAAAGCATTAATGCGACCTATGGCCTAAGTCTATTTCGGAAGGGTTTCAACCACCCTGGAAAGTTTAGCTGAAGCAGATGTTTATTACTAGTTACACAGCCAGAATCAGTGACAAATCTCAGAGTTTCTACATATTGCATTATTGAACAACAAAGTGTAAACCTTAAAAAAATTGGGTGCGGATATGAGGAACTCCACATGTGCATTTACAAATGTAACTGGGTGGCATTTTTAGGTAGTTTCCTGCAGATTACAATCGACCATACGTGTTAAAAAAAGTTTGCAGTGAGTTTTAACCCTGCATGCCATCATTTTCGAGAAATGAATACATAATGAATTGTAACACTTGCAGTGTTAGATCATAATGTGATAATTTCTCGAAAACGTGTTTAGCATAAAAACGCAAAACCACTTTTTCCTTTACCACGTATGGTAGATTACTAAGATGCATGAAAAAACAAAAAGTTTTTGATGGTTATATATTTAAATGCACAAATGGGGTTCCAACCCATCTGTTTTTATGAAAGGGCATTGAAAACCTCACCCAATTTTTTATGGTTTTTACATCGTTATTCAATAATGCATTATCCAGAAACTCTGAGATTTGTCTTTCATTCTGGCTGTCTTACTAGCAGTAAACGTCAGCTTGAACTATACTTTTAAGGGTGTTTACACCCTTCTGGAAAGTAAAGTTAGTTAGGCTATAGGTTGTGTATATATGTATTTTCGACCTATTTTTTGAGTAACCTGCCAAAGTTTGTCAGAAGAGTTCATATCCAACTTGTATATGGTTTACTCATATCTGTTTGGTTGATATACAGTTGGTCACATGGCGGTATATCAGTCATGTGTTTAGACTTTGGGAGGGTTCTGTAACATTAAGTAATGTGAATTTTAGTTCAGTTTGTATTTGGGGTCACTAACATTGTTTCTTTGTAATGCAGTATTTTGATAATTTTATTTGGCTTGCACTGAATGCTGTGTTTTAACTGTGTGTGTGTAATTTCTTTTAGAACCGGACCTTGAGCATTACTGAGAAGATCATGGACTAAATGAAATGTAGGGTTCTCGTGAAGAACTTAACTTGCCAGAACTCTGTATGCACTTGATCTATTGTTAAGAAGGTATGGCTAATTTCTATTCTATTTCCCATACTTTTATTGTTTTATTTGTGTAGTGCTATTATATAGTGATAGATTATTGTGAAGAAGACCTCTGGTTTTCTTAAAAATAACTCTTGTGTTCTCTGCTGCCGCTACTGCAGTGTTCTTTAAAGTCAACATTTTGCCTTTATTTGCATATTGTCAGTGCAGTGGGCTAACTAGTTCTCTATGTAGTTGCATGCTTGATGCTTGCAGTCTCATGTTAAAGCACTTTAATGCATGTTTCCTTTTTGATTTTTTTTTGTTTCGTCAGTTCATTTAGCATTTGTCTGCATCACCTTCTGTATGGTGGGCATAATTGTTTTATGCAGTACCACACCAAGTCTTGAAGTAAAACTGAGCTCAAGTTTTAAATTGTGTAGCTATTGTGGTTAAGTGTCATAGTGACTTTGTGGGGTTTAAATTGAGTGAAATGAGTTGTAAAACAACTTGGCCGCAGACGCAGTTTAAAACTATATGAGCACACTAGCGAACCGGCCCGGCTTCGCCCGGGTACAATTGAGTTTCACAGTGAAACACTAATAAATAAATTGGGGGAAGACGATTCATTTTTGTGAAAACAGAATTATAAAATTATACTATGTTGGCTTAGGTTTTTAACTGATTATGGCAACTCAAAAGGAAGGAAATATTTTTTACCCGATAGCCAAGAAGTAGGGTATTGTTTTTGTAGTGTATCTGGGCGACTATCATGTAGTTACCACATTTCCGCTTTCAATGTATGAAAATCAAAACGCGAGTTTCATCAAGTTATAGCTTTAGAAATAAGTGTACCTAGATACTACTATTTGTGCTTGGCTGAGGGATCTCAATCAATCACCAAAGTTAAGCAACGTTCCCAGCGGCACACATTTGGATGGGTGACCGTTTAGTGGCATAACATCTGAGCGCTTCCGGGCTTCGGAGGGCACGCTAAATATTCTGTCCCGGTTGTTATCGATTGATAGCAGTTGTTAAGCCATTTCAGAGGTCCTTGGGCGGCCTGATAAACTCTTGACACCAGAGTTTAAAAAAAATTTTGGTCACGTTCCCAGGCGTTGCAGAATTACGTTTTGTTGTTATTCCACAGGAACCGTACATTTTCTGAGATAAAAGTATCCTATGTTCTATTCCAGGACCTACCTACATACCAAATTTCATCAAAATCCGTTCATCTGTTATGGAGCTGAGTGGTAACACACACATATGCGCACACACACACACACACACACACACACATGCACGTGTTCACACACAGACTTTCACATTTATAATATTAGTAAGATGTGTTTAATAACAAGGGTTTGTGAAAGTGATATAGGGACAAATGCATGAACATGAAGCAAACACATTTGATGCAAAGGGACTGAAGGTTGGCTGCATGTGCTTTACTATATGGTGAGCTTGGCAACAATGCTGTGGATGGAGTGCTGGAATTTGCAAGTATGTAGGAATTTGCATAATTTTTGAGTTAAGTAGTTTTCAAAACTGTATGTGCTAACTTGTTATAATTATTTTTCAGTAAAAGCTCATCCTGGCTAATTCCTCCCTTCTCACAAGGTTTTAACAACCCTTGTATAATATTCATTTTTATGTCTTGGTACATCAGGCCCCATGCTATCTGTTACCAAGTAATGTGTTATGACTAGGGACGTTGCAATATCTAATTCTATCAATATTTCTTTTGATATCAATACTGAATAAATGTATCGATATTCCGATATTATCGGAACAAAATATTCATATCCCAGAATATGGAATGATATTTCCAAATCTCCATTAATACACAAATGTGGGCCTACTTAGGGATGTTTGAGTATTGTAAAATATTAATATTTCATAAGATATTAAAATTAATACATAAATTTATAATAATTTTACAAAATATCAATGTTAACAAACATAAAAAAGTTTTACATTTGTGAGAAAATGTACTTATAAAAATTAAGATATGCACTGTTAATTACAATTAAAATACTGGATTTTTGTACAACAGAAGTCATTAGAATATGTCTTATAATACATCATAATAGTTAATTAAAAATGTGGCAAAATATTGGATGAAATATATTGATAACAGTATAAATATCGAAACAGTATCAATACCAAAATATTGGATATCAAAAGAAAAGTTTCGGTATTTAGTCATATCAGTAATATCGCAACTTCCCTAGTTATGACCTGATAATTCACAACATACACTGTAACCTTGCTATAATGACAATTTAAGTTGGTGAGATAAATGATCACTATAATGAATTATCGTTGTAACTGGAAATTACTGTGTATAGTCCATTCTCGGTTTCCTCACACTTTGTGAAACAAACCTTTGAAAACACAGCGTTTTATTATGGTGAGAGTAAAATACATAATTCAATCTAACCACTGCTTAACCTTGTCTAAAATTAACTGTATACTTCACCCATTCTGGTAGTGTCAACCCACAAGGGAGTGGCGGGGGACCGCAGTGTTTTATAACCAACTTTCTGATTCTGGAGTAGGACTCGTACTATCTCCTATGTCTTACCACACTCTAGGTAACCTATAGAAAATGCCAATTATGGTAAGACAGGTGAATGGGCTTCTCGGCTTGACCACTTGTGGTGTAGGTGTAAGGGGTGGCGAAGCTAGACGGCAAGTGTCGAGGGGGGGCAGGGAAGCAACAACTTTTCAGGAATGTAACGGTTTTTGAAGACGTCGGTGTTCGTCACTGGTAGATCACTCGGGGTTCTCGTGGAGTGTCCTTGAGAGGATGGCTGAGAGTAGAGAGCTTTTGCATGACTTTTGCTAAAGCAAGCTACTGGAACAAGTGGCATTTCTGCCAGGTGGACTGCCTTATATTCTGCTGGCCAGCATGTCTTTCGGGTCCCTTCGTCCTTCGGCTATCTTTGGTCGCTACCCCCTCTCGGTTCGGGTCTGGAGCGACCCTGCTGCCCTCTCTTGGGAAGGCTAGCAGCATGGTGGGTTGGCTGGTGTGCGGGCAGTATCCGCCATGGGCTTAGGGGCAACTGACTTGCTTGCCGGCTGGCTTCGTTTCTCACGGACTTTGATAGGCAAGGTTGACGGTGTGAATATCCTTTATTACGGCAGGACACCCCCC
>NQII01000447.1:287195-353632 GCA_002778355.1 Clitarchus hookeri | reverse complement strand
CCCTTTTCAGTATCTCCCGTTTTCCGAGGAGGGGTTGTCACCTGGCCTTGAAGGCGGCCAGTCGGGGTTCGTATCGCCTTCGGGGTACGTGGCGCGCACGTGATGATTTGCAGTTGACGAAAAAAGATAGTCTGAAATACACATCATGCATCAGTTGCTTCTCCATCTTGGCAGTTACTCTGGGCAAGTGTGTCTGTGATAGCAAATATTGGACATGTTTTAACCGTAAACTGTTTCTATTTTTTAATTAATTATTTGAAAGTCGCCTCTTGTTTATTTATCACAACTTTGTAACATTACCCTCGTTGTTTGAAACACAATTGTGTTACGTGCTTACAGTTCTGAGAGTTGAATGTTTGCCACAGTCCCAACAAATTACAAAATCCCAGCCAGAAAATTATAAATAAAAAATTAAATAATTCTAGTAAAAACTAAGTACACAAAGAAATATGGGTGGAATAAGAGTTATGGTAGGCCTATTTGTGTGCATGTTCGCCACTATCTTTAAGTTTGTTGCTGCTGCGTACAAAAAATAAGCAACATTAGTTGCGTACATGGATTTACTATCTTTTCGTTGGACTGACTACTCCTTTGTTTTAATATTTATTCCAATTGAGGCCCATTATTTCAACGAAATAACCCAACACACATCAATTACAAGACGTTAAATACTACGGTTCCACTCCCCACCCCCACACAGTTGTAACTCATGAATAACACAAATATTCAAACAGTAATGAGTTCATAGCCTTAACAGTATGTAAAATAATAACCATAAGAACTATCATCAATACAGACATACAGAATAAAAATTCATAAAGCTAATACGAATACGTTTATAGGCCTAAACTCTAAAAACGTATACCAAATGATTTTTTTTTGTAATTATGTAACATTCTTTAAACAGCTGAAAAAAATAAACAAATAATTTGACAGTTTAAACGTTACTAGTCGCACAACCAAGTTTTTGTTTATATTGTTACATAGACACCTGAGGGGCGTATCAGTTTGTGAGGGATGGAGGTCTTAATAAAAATAAATGAACTAAATTTGATTTCCAATTTATTTACATAGCTATTATTTACAACATTTAATTATCTATCTTCACTCTTACTCTTTTTATTTCTTAGTGAGTGCAATACTTAATGTCTATTTCAACTCTAATTAACCTCCTCAATGTTGCGGTTTCGTTATAGTCAATTAACTCGTACTTATCATTAACACACGTTCAGTTTGTCTATTGCCATAGTTTATATTGTCTTTCACTCGCGCATCTAGCTCAGTAGTCCAGCCTGCCAGCCGCACTCTTCACTGCTTGACACTCGCAGTTGCAGATTTAGCTTCCGCAGGTCACTTCTCCTGCCACTCATCCATTCAACAATAACGGGCTTGGAGGCCCGACGTGCTTTTTATACTCTGCTGAAAAGTTTGGTGCGCCCCAAGTCACGCTTGGAGAAACCAGGGCAGCAAACCACTAGAACATTCTTCAGATAAATACAGAAACTCAATACAACCAAGATCAACAGCGCGCACTGCAAAAGGATTATTGTAACGGCTCACTTTTTTGGTAATAGATACGTGGCTCTTGGTTTAGCGCGCACCTGTAATTCAAAACATTCCATTGACTTGCCGCCGCCGCTATCATATAACTGCTGTCCTTCGCTTCCACTCGCTCGCGTGGGATGCGAAGCAGTGAGCGCATAACACTATGTAGCAGAAGGATAAGTAATCAGTACCCAAAAGTAAAACTTTATCAACGCTTCAAAAAAGTGTGAAGTAACCGTGAATGGCCTATAGCATATTTTCATGCAGTCTTATAATACACTCAATTTCTGGCCACACAGGGAAGCTCACAAGTTAACAATGAAATACAATTTAACACATCTTATGGTTCAATTTTCCACACATGATCGTCGTTCACATCAGATTATTAAAATTAAAGCAATCAATAATCACTGACAACTTAAAAAAAAATGCATTTTTTGCTGCCCGTCAGTAAACAGGAAAGTAACCAGACATCGTAGCCTGAACCAGTTGAATGCTGCGGCTTCTAAATCTAATAGAACTAAGTATTTGCAGGCACTTAAATTTCTGAGAACAGCATCAGCCTGTACTTTTCATTGTTTGGAATGTAAACAATGTAGAAGGTACCTCACTTTTTTTTGTTCGCTACCTCCCTTCTTTTAGCTGCTCAGAGTGACAATAGCTAACTAAGGACTAGATGGGGAGTAAATAGGTGGTGTACTGTATTGAAGGTGAAGAAAGGAATGCCACTCATTATGTTTTTTTTTTCCATGAGGGAAGAAAATGTTTACATTCATTGACCTCTCTAGGGGGCATTTTTGCAGACAAAATATGAAAACACTTGCATGTGTTTCACCTCTTAAGAAATAGCGATGCTATCATTACAGCAAGCAGTACGCCAAGAGGCACTTTTTTTAAAATGAGTATATTAACTGTGTATTTAATATAGAACATGATGGCGCATTCAAAAATTGTTGCTATACCAAATGCGTTGTTATAGCCTATACTCATTATAGCTGTAATTATTAAGTTTAGGGGCTTTTCTGAAAAACACAAAAAAAAATTCAAAATTATGATATATTTCCACTCTACTAATCATGTAGAACACGAATATATTAGGGGCATTAACGTCCAACTAATTTCGTAATATGTGCCCACCTAACCTAATAGAACCTAACCCCATGATGGATGAATCGCTATTTTACATTTTTAAACTAACCTAGGATTGTTGGGTTTTACACTAACCTAGGATGTTTGGGTTTTACACTAAATTACGAATGTAGGATTGTAGGGATTTAAAGGAACCGTGTAAAACACACCAAAATAAGGTAAATTGACTCACCTAGGTAAGGGGCTGGTATAATTCCTCTGACGTTAATAGACGTAAACAAGCATATTTCACAAGTTTTTTTAATATGTTCTACTTATTTTAACATTAAGCCCTCTTGAATATGAACAAGGTAAGCTGTGCAGAAGTCATTAATGCAACTTTTGTTGGTCTAGGACGTTTCTTTCAGAAACGTAAACAAACTGGCTATACTGCTCATTTTGCAATTTTGTTCAATTTTTTAAAAATATTTTTTACTTATTTTAAAGCAACGCCCCTAGTGTATTAGTGTTCTACGTGATTAGTAAAGTAGAAATATATCATAATTTTGAATTTTTTTTGTGTTTCTCAGAAAAGCCCCTAAACTTAATAATTACCATTATGGCATGTTTCTACTGTATAAAGTTATTCCAATCAGCTCCCTTTATTTATTTATTTTATTGTTGTATAATATACAGGATGGGATCTGCATTATGCACTAAAACTAACTATGTATTTAGCAACATCACAAATTCTTGCATGAATGCAGTTCTAACCTGCCTTGCTTCAAGCTGATCACATGACATGTGCCTACAAATTTATTAATTTATAAAGTGTCATGTAGGAAGCTTTGTGGAAAAGCATGTGTGCACTTATCTTACCCATTTTAACTGGCCACTACTAAGCACTGTTGTTAAAAAAAGTTTTATTCCTTGTTTGTGGAATTAAAATTTTTTTTTTTTAAATTATGTACATTTTTTGTCTCATATTTCTGTGCTTATTATATTTTTAAAAAAATCTAAATAAAAAAATCAATTTTCTTAATACCAAGTAATACATAAATAAGTAAATTGGTACAAAATTGTTATAATAATTTACATATTTTTTAAAATTGATATCAAACTGTACATGATTACCTTGATAATTAAAACTGTACCATGAAAGTATAAATATTAACGTAATTTCTGATTTTTATAGTTTTTGTTTTGAGTTGTAGTATTTAATTTTGCTATAGTGTATTAATATGTCGTGTAGAATTTTTAAGCAGCGGTCATAAAACATTAAAAAAAAAAATTTATATTTTGAATTAATTTTTTCTTCCCATTTAGTTTTTCTGCCCCTCCTCTTACATCATAACCTCTTCTTCCACTTTCTATAAGCTTTCATTAAGTATACTGAATTCTAATTCAGCTATCATACTTTTACTTACTTCACTGTCATATTTTCAGCCCCCCTCCATCCTTTTTGCCTTTCTAACCAGAGTTCTTTCTTGAGAGCTAGTTCTTGAAATTGCCCTATCAATACACCATACTGTCCTCGTCATAGTTCTTCTGTCTCCTGTCAATTTTATACATGTTTGCTTCCATATAGTCCATTTTCAATGTTTCTGTTATGTAATGTTGTTCAACATTTTCACGTCCACGATTAAACATACACACTATTCAGCAGCCATCAACGTAATTGTCCCCAGTCCTACCAACGTCTTGTTGGTAGGACTCGGGAAAACATGCGCGTACAACATATTGATCTGCTCTAACACATTGCCTTACACTACATCTCCCTCTCTTTACACAATGTATGTATTCTTTTTCACTACTACAACTTAAGACACTACACTACAGCCTTAGGCATCTTGGTCTTGGTGGGACGACTTGTCTTCCACTTCTAGTCTTGTATCAAGTTGTGCCCTAACCTAGCCATGGCCTTCCGTCATCTGGGAATCTTCAGAATTCTTGTTGTGGGGAGCCTGGAGTTTGTGGCCTCTGTGGAGTTGGTGACCCCCGTTGATCAGCCTCTTCACTCCCTGGTTGAGGAGAGGCCATCTCCTCTTCAACTGGCTGAAGCAGTTGGAATGGCTCTGCCCTTGTACCTGCTGCGTGCCATGGAACTCCAACACCATACTCTTGCCTTGGACAGGCCTCCTCATCCTCTCATCTGCCTCTGTATCTCGCACTGCTACCAACTGCGTCCTGTTTCTGCACACATTCTGGGTCCCAGTTGCCACCATGTATAACCTGAACCGATTTGCTGGTTGGAGCACCCTGCCATACCCACGTAGGTTTTTGATCCAAATGTGTGCTCCTTGGTGTAATGGGTCCAGTTCATACACCCCATGCCTAGCATGATAATTCTCTTGGATGTATCTTTTATGTGCTGGTCGCATGTTCGGAATTTCTGATGGCTGGGTGAGTTCTAATGTGGTGACAGTGAAGAACTTTCCTGTGATAAGGTAGTGCGCAATTTCCTTCCAAACAGTAGTTCAGCTGGTGAAAAACCGGATTTCAGTGGTGTGGCTCTATACGTCAACAACCCAAGATTGGACAGGATTATCTTCGGGATTTTACTGTACTTTCTTCTTGACTATTAGATTGTGGGAATTTGAGACTTGAGGTAACATGCGTGAACCCGTATTCCTTTGTGAACTGTTGGAATTCCTTTGCAGTGAGTATTACCATCTGTGTGAACGTTTTCTTGTATTCCGTGACGAGCAAAGATGTTCTTCACCCGCGAAATCACCGCCTCCGATGTATGGCGATCTAGTTTTATTACTTCCAGAAATTATGAAAAGTAATCTTGTACCACAAGATAATGCACATTGGTCAATTCAAAAATGCCCATCCCAACCAGCGACCATGATCTGCCTGGTAGTGTGGTAGGTTGCAATGACTCTGCACGTTGGGTCCTCTGTTCCAAACACTTTTTGCAGTTTTCCACCAATATTTTCAATATTTTGACTTATGTTGTAATGTTTGGCCACCATACAGACTTCTGTGCCCTATGACGACACTTAACTATACCCATGTAGCCCTCGTGTATTTTACCAAGTATGTATGTATGTAACTTTCTGGGGATGAAGATGCGTGATCCTTTCATAATGAGTCCTTTGTTGTATGCTGACCTTTGAATTACAATAACTGTGAGTGTTTGCTACTGAATCATTACAAGATACAGACCTTCAGAGCCTTACATTCCTTATCTCTTTCTTGTGCTCTCTTCGTGTTCTGAAGTCCAACGTCTGAAAACGGGGAATCTCTTATGACAGCTTCCACAAACATCTCTTCCTCAACAATGTTGCAACTTTCTGCCATCGCCTGATCAACAGGAGCTCTTGACAGTGCATCTGGTACAAAGAACTTCTTTCCCGCTACATGTTCCATGGTGTAGTCAAAACACGAAGCGCATCCTCATCCTCTCCAGCCTTGCCGTCAGTTCTGGTGGTGTCATGACCAGCAGTGTCACTGGTGGTTAGTGATCTGTCAATATCTTGAACTTGGTGCCAAACACATAATTTCTGAATTTCTCACATGCCCAGATATTTGCCAATGTCTCCTTCTCTATCTGGGCATATCTCGATTCGACCTTGCTCAGACTTTGCGATGCAAATGCCACTGGCTGCTATTATCCGTGCTAATGCTGCTCCAGAACACACCCCAACCCATATGAGGAACCATCTGCCAACACTCTTATGTCTGTACCCTGGTGATAACAGCGCTAACGTGGGCTGCTGAGCTACTCCTTCAGTTGCTTCACAGCCTGTCGCTAGGGTTCTTCCCACACCCATTTTGAGTTTTAACACAGCAATGTTCGTAGGGGCTGGGTTTTATCTGCCAGTTTGGGGATGAATTTAATCAAATATGTAACCATACCCAGGAATCTTTGGAGTTATGTCAAATTAGTTGGTTCTGGCATGTTATTGATCGCTTTAGTCTTGTCCGAATCTGTCTGCACTGCACCTTCTCTGTTATTACATGTCCCAAGAACTTTACTGTCTTCACCCGAAACCTGCACTTTAACTTTTTGATGGTAGTTCCATTTGCCACTAATTTTCTGAGCACTTCTTCCAGCCGTTGGTCATGTTCTGCTGTACGGCCACACACCAATATGTCACCTGCATGGCTAACGACACCTGGCGTGCCCCCCACTAGCTGCTGCATTTGGCGCTTGTAATGCTTGGTTCCTGAGTTAATTCAGAATGTTAGATAGTTGAAGTAGTATCATCCAAATTTTGTGAGTGGTGCACTAGCTTGTGTGAACGGAATCTCCCAAAACCCATTCGATGCGTCTAATGCAGAAAACCACTTGGCATATTTTGTAACTATGCTAGCGACTCTACCGACGGTAAATGTGGTCTCTCTCTGAGAACAAATCTGTTAAGTTCTGTGAAGTCCACACAAATCCTTACTGAACCATCTCTCTTTGGCACAAGGGCCACTGGTGCACACCATTCTGTTGGCTCCTCGAGAGGTGTTATCACACCATCCTGTACCATTCTGTCAAGTTCCTCTTTGACTTGGTCACAGAGGGCAAACGGAACACGTCTTGGTGCTATGACATCATATGGCTTGGCATAATTCTGAAGCAGAAAGTTGTACTCCCGGTGGAAGTTTCCTAGACCATCAAAAACTGATGGAAAGTCATTACAGCAAAACACTTTCCCCATTACTTCCTCTGCTCTCTTCATCAATACAATGTCTAGTGCCTTTATGGCTGGACGGCTGAGTAATGGCACTGATTGTCCTTTTATCACAAAAATGTCCTGTATCACTTCCTGATTGCCATATGAGAGTGTTGCTGTGATAGTACCTCCTACATCAATAATATTTCTCCCTGCTCCAAAAAGCTTTCTGTCTGTTGCCTCAACCACTGATGTCACGACAAACATGTTCTCCAATCACCGTCACATCGGCTCCGGTATCGACCTTGAATGAAAGTTCCTTCCCACACATTCTCAATTTGATGTACCAAGGTTCTGAACAGATCTCTAATTCTATTTCTCCCAAGTAAGTGTTTGTGGTTTTTTCAATGGGGAAGAATAATCTCTCTCCTCACCAAATTCCTGCACCTCCCCATGTGTACAGCACGTTCCGTAATGCCCCACTTTGCCACAGCGATAGCTAGCTGGACACTTGGACCAATGATTATTTGGTTTAGTATCACATTTAGGGCATTTTGAGAGATTATGATGTTGTTACTAATACTGCTTCGACCTTGCTGTGCAGAATCTTTTGCACCTTTATCACAACATGTTTTTATCGTCGCTCTCATAACAATCCTGGTGTTGCTGTTAGTTACATTAACCAAATTGATGTACGGGATATAATATGTTGGAAGACATTTGCTTTACATGAAACTGTTATAAATCAAACTGCTATTGTTTCCGTAGCTCAAGCTCCTGTATTGCTTTCACGTAAAAAAAGTGAAGTTGGAGTTGGGTGGCCATTTTGGATGTTTCGTAAATTAGTTGGTACTACTGGTGATATTCATATACTGGGACATGTACAATTTGTTTACAGTACTTAAGTAAAAATAACAGTTTTTATTACTTGTTGGACAGCCTGGACAGTGCTGGACTGTGCTCGTACAAGATGTTGTTGCTGGTGCACCTGTTCCGCCTGTCGAATACATGAGATTGCTCATGCTGACGTCAGATCTTGGTCCATCTGAAGTGATTCTGACAACTTGTCATCTGCAACCCCTATTACTAGGACTGTAGTGATGACCTCGTCTTTAAGCTCCCGCAAGTCACATAATTCGGCCATCGTGAAAACATCGTTAATAAAAATGTCTGCTGTTTCACCATCTTGCTGGTGTTATTTGAAAAACTTCGCTCGTTCGTAAATAACGTTTTTTTAGAGTGAAAAACTGTCAAATTTTGCCTTTGCAGTGCTGTATTTCCCTGCGTCTTCCGATAATGCAAATGATTCAAGCATTTTGTCTGCCTCGGGGTCCATGCAATACAGCAACGTGTTAACTTGGCTGTCGGCTGACTTCTTGTTCGGTTCTAAGGCCGCCCTAAACCTTTCAAACAGTTTTATCCATTTTGGCCATTCAGCTGGCACTTGAAAACCAAAGTTTCCCAGTGGAACGTTTTGGAACTGTGCCAATATTGCCATGATCAATAGTCACACGGTCCTAGTTGCTGTGTTAGAGGTTTTTGTTCACTGTACTCGTCCTTACACGTTTTTACTTGAGCACGACTGTTGCTCGACATTTCAAACCATGAAGCTACACTTTTTACATCCTATCGTCAACGTAGGCGCAGCCACTGCCACCATGGTATGTAATGGTGCTCAACATTTGCACGTCCGCGATTCGACATACTCTCTATTCTATGCCATAACTGTCCCCAGTCTTACCAACGTCTCTACATGTATACAACATATTTACCTGCTATAACACATATTGCCTTACACTACAGTTTCCATCACATCCCGCTTCCATTTATCAAACTTTTTTTTTCTTCTAACATATTTAGTTGGCTTTTTTAGCATTGTTTCTCATCATCTTAAACTGTTGGCCTGACCTTAATGCAAATTAAACCACTGGCTGCAATTTTGTGTGTGCTGCCGGGCAAAGTTATTCATAATTGTATTGCTACATAGTTCACTCTGCCAGACTTCTTTGTCTGTGAATAAGATTAACAGCCCATATCTCTCTCTCATTTCTTGAATTTATTTCTATCCATCATTTTTAATTTGTAGTATAACATTTTTTTTCCTTAATGCTTTTTTGTATTATTGCATTCAGCAATTTCTCTGTGCTACCATCTTGTAATTATTTTATATTTTATGTTTGTCACATGGTTTTTTTTCTCTTGTAAGTGTGAAAGCTTGAAGATTTCACCTGTCATGTGACCTTCTATCAAATTGTGTTCCTGCTACTGCTCTGTATGATGATGCGTGACCTAATTGTGATGTATCTCTCTTCTTTCAGGTTTTTACCATGACTGAATTAAAGAAGTGTAAATTTTGCCCTCTACAGTTCACAAAACAGCACGCACTAGTAAATCATATGTATTACACGCATGACTTTAAGAATATACTGAGGTGCGAGGCATGCAGCGAAACATTCACAGCCAAGAAAAAGCTTTTAAACCACGTTCGCGAGCGTAAATGTTCCGCGTCACCATACGCAGCAGCAACTCTCGTCTGCCCGGTGTGTCGTGTTTGTCTGTCGAAGAAACCGCTGATGAAACATTTCCACGAGGCGCACAATATTGCAGTTCAGCACGAAACATTATTGTTTCCATCTGCTGATGAATTCTACAAATGGAAAAAGGAAATGGAAAAAAGGACCATCAGTTCGTTTGTAAATAGGAAAGGTGAACGTAAAACTAAGGGCGGGACAATAAAGTTGTACGTGTGTCATAGGGATGGGAAGTTTGTGTCGAGAGGTGCAAACAAGAGAAGACTGAAGACAATTGGAAGTAACAAAATTGATGGTCACTGCCCAGCATTGTTGACTGTGAAAACATCTGCAAATAGTGTCCTAGTCAACTTCTGCAAGACGCACGTGGGGCACACAATGGACTTAGGACGAATTATGATTTCAGCCGAAGACAAAAAAGTCATTGCGCAGAAAATTGCTGCTAAAGTACCTCTGGAAGAAATATTAGATGAAATAAGATATTCTCTTGACGGAGAAAATATCGAGAGAAAACATCTCCTTACCCGGAAAGATTTGCACAATATTGCAAAAACATACAACTTGAGTAAAGAAGCCGTGTTGCATCAAAATGATTCTGTGAGCGTAGATGCCTGGGTGAAGGAAATACTTACGACAGGGAACAGTCTGGTCAGACTCTATAAACCTCAAGGGGAATCACTTGAAGAATATCCACAGCTTGAAAGTAATGATTTTTTCCTTGCCCTCGCTGGCGATGCTCAGCTCAGCATATTAGCCACTTATGGAAATGATTGTGTCTGTGTAGATGGCACACATGGATTGAATTCATATGAATTTGAATTGTTCACAATAATGGTTCTAGATGATTCAGATCAGGGGTTCCCGTGTGCATTTCTTTTTTCTAACCGAGGTGACAGTGTGGCCATGGAAATATTTTTTAGCGTTATAAAATGTGCTCTCGCATCACCAGTAGAGCCAGCTGTGTTCATGTCCGACATAGCAGAAAGTTATTACTCTGCTTGGTGTAGTGTTATGCCGCACGAAAACACATCTCGCCTGTACAATGTCTGGCATGTCGATAGGGCATGGCGGGGTAATTTATACAAAATTAACGGGAAGGAAAAGCAGGCAGAAGTGTACAGAAAGTTGAGAGTGGTAATGCAGGAAACGGACATTGATACATTTGAGAGCATGATGGTAAACTTGATGCAAGAGTTGTGTTCTAGTTCGGACACTATAGTGTTTGCTCAGTACATAGATGAGTATTTTGCCGACCCATCACCTTGGGCACATTGCTTCAGGAAGTTTATTCGTATAAATACTAGCATGGCTCTGGAAAACATGCACGAAATTGTGAAACATCTATACCTTAGAGGAAGGAAAGCAAGGAATTTGGAAGATGCATTCTACGCAGTTATGCGATTTTTGAAGGATAGGCTTTACGATCGCCTTATAACCCCTCACAAAAATAAAGATACGCACAAATTGTCCGACATAAGGTCACGACACAAGTCTTCGCTGGAAATGTCAACCAAGGACATGTTTGAGATGGACGGAGTGTGGAGCATCCCATCTCCTAAGAACCCATCTATAAAGTATGAAGTGAGGGAAAATGACACCAGCTGCTCATGTAATTTGAGATGTGATGATTGCTCTGCGTGCATTCATTTCTACAAGTGCACTTGCTGTGATTTTGTTGTCAAGAGGAATATGTGCAAGCATACCCACCTGGTAGCACAAATTGGCAAACAACTGGCAGGAAGCACGTGGTTATCTTTTCAGACCATTGCTGATGATGATTACTTTTATGAAGAAATTGTGGCTCCGAGCGAGGAGCAAGAAGAGCCGGATCAGATTATGATGCAGTTGACAGATTCAAAGGACTCCGAGACGGTGGATGACATGAAGAAAGTCATAGTGGAGGAAATGAACCACCTTGTCGGCATGGTAACGACCGGAGAGGAAGCGCAGGCACTCCAAAAAATTGTCTCTGACGCGGAACACACCATGCAGAGTTTGAAGGGAAAAACAGATGTTTCTTTCGATTCTAGTCATCTTGTAGAACCACCATATAAAAAAATGGGTCCCCTGGCATGAAACTGATGAGCAAGTGCACAGGATAGTTATTTTTCCATTACCAACATAAATGCCAAAGGATAACAACTAATCACCCCCAAACACCTTCTCCTCAGTTAAGTGTAGCCACAGTAGAAGCCAGGTCTTAAATACCGTACATAATAGACAGTGAATATATATTAGTGTCGTGAACTGCATTCATGGCGCAGTAAGGTCTCACAAATACAGGTTTTTATTAACATAGTTATGAAGTGTTTGGGTGTTATAACTACAAATTCTTTTATTGCTCAATTATCGTTGTTCTTACAATTGGTTATTTAAGTTTCCTGAAAACAGGTTTGTTGATACAGAAGGCAAATTTAAATGCTGATCGAATTACAACATATTTAGCAGATATTGTAGAATGATGAAAAATTTATAATAATAGGACGTGAGATGCATTTATTTTAAAAGAGATGAAATTGATTTTAATTTGTGCAACAATAGCATTTTTGATTTCATTTGATTGGGGGCAACGCATTTTTAATTGTGCTCAATTTTTATATTTATATTGTTTTTAGAGTTTACACTTATTTGCATGTTAAATAAGTTTTTTTAAACGGAAACATTGTTTTGTATCTGTGATATGTATACGTGTTTTAAAGTAGTTTTATTAGTGAATTTCTTTGCACAGTAAAACTTACCCAACACATTCCCTCGAGGTAAGTTTTTGAAGCTAAAACTAACAGTACTATTGTTTCCATTTTGCTGTGTATTAAGTGTTAGGTGTACTTTGTACCTGGATATTACAGTTTGAATCCCAAATTGTTTTTGTACATAACGCTGTAAATTTTTAATAACAAAAATAGGTTTTCTTTGAGCAGTTTTATATACTCAGTGGATATATAATTTCTCAAACTACGCTGATAACATATGATGTAAAACTTGAATTCCAGTTTTGCCAACCTTCGATGGTCAAGATTGGAAGAAAAGTATAAGTGACTGCTGAATTTCCTAGTGCTATGGACAATAAATAATTTTTATATGCGTACTTGTGTGCAGGGGTGAATCGTTTTGTTGATAGCTACTTTACCAGAAGTGATTCATTGCATTGTTTATCATTTTGATTTACACAGCTGCAATAAAATTTTTAACATGTGTTTATTAACTGAATGTAAATTCAGTAGTTTCAAGCAAGTAATGGCTCTAACAGGACTGGAATAAAACCCAGTGCACTTATTGTGAATTATGAACTGTAGATTATTCAAAACACTTAAGCATCAAAATGTGATGAAATTTTGCAAGCTGCNAGTTTAATCAAAACACTTAAGCATCAAAATGTGATGAAATTTTGCAAGCTGCTGCAAACACATGATTAATTTAGGCCTAGTTTTATATTAAATTTTAATTAAACAGGTGACTTTGTTTTCTGGTGATTGTAACAATTTTTTAAATATTATTTCTTAAAGAAGTATTTCCAGGTAACATGTGATAGAATAGTCTCTTGATAAATGTTTTCACTGAGTTTTCTGTGTATGTAAGATGGTAGAATCTTCATTACAGTGGTGTTAGTAAAGATAGAAAAAGTTGCTAGTCTAATGATGTGAAAAATTATATTTGTATTGTGTGTCGTAATATATGCAAGTAGTGAAATGTGCAAGAAGTGTATACATGTCAAAGATGTGCAAGCAGTAAAAATACATGTCACACTCGTAATACAACTAAAAAAATTGCAAATATTTAATTCACACTGTAAAGTAAAGTCAGTTACCAGCATCAGATTTGTGCATTTCTGTAAAACATTTTTTGCTAGATTGTTAATTTATTTACCGGTTTTATTAAGACTTATTCCTGAAGTATGGTATAGATACATTACTTTGATATTTAAATAGACTGTGTCCACTGCCAAAAATAAGTAAGATATTTTGGTAACTATTCAGTATAGGGGCTTTTCTGAAAACCGGGAAAATAATACATGTAAAGGTGATTACTAATCACACTTAATAGGAATTTTTTTTGGGGCTTCACGTATTTTGGAGTATATACCATGAAATCTGATGGCGAGGATGGCTATGAAGATAGGAGTGTTTATGCAGTAAAACATGTGAAATTTATGTCAAGTATATATCTTTTGGGTTGCTGAATAGTGTTTAATGCGAGAACACCTTTTGAAACACAACTTATTTTATACAACGTTAGTCACAGGGTATGTTTTTGTAGAGGCGCCAAGGTTATACAGCTACAAGCCACGGTAATCAAACATTGTCAGCAGATCATTTAATTTTGTTGAATTTTTCAAGGCTTACATTCCGGATATTCAACAGTTGATTGTACTACGTATTATATAAGTAGTATAAAATACACACACAGATTATATATATATATATACACACACATACACACACGCAGTATATCATACACACAAAACCTGGCCAACTGTTGTTCACGACNACACACACATACACACACGCAGTATATCATACACACAAAACCTGGCCAACTGTTGTTCACGACTTGTAGTTGATGTGTATCGCCATGATACATTTGTCCGACGACAATGCACAGAGACAGGAAATAAATGTGCNTACGACTTGTAGTTGATGTGTATCGCCATGATACATTTGTCCGACGACAATGCACAGAGACAGGAAATAAATGTGCAACGATTCTGGTCTTCCAGTTCAATTTTTAGCTATTTCATGTCACATCTGTATGCTGGTAGAGCGTGGAACAGGTGTGCAGTCTTCTGTGTGAATTTGACAATGTATCGTCGTCGGTGTGAAAGTTTGTGATGCACGAATGCTATTACGCGTCCTTATTTGCGGTTATTTCAACGCGACGTGTTAAATTGAATTATTGTGCGGAAATAGGTACAAGTGTTTATTTGAAATTATTTCCACNGTTATTTCAACGCGACGTGTTAAATTGAATTATTGTGCGGAAATAGGTACAAGTGTTTATTTGAAATTATTTCCACGTGAATTGTCAAAATATAATTGTTGTGTGGAAATACGAGTGTTTGCAGAGTTTAGACAAATTGAATAGATGTTAATGTGTTCTATACATCTGTTATTGGCAATAGATCACAAAGGAGCTATATTCGTTGCTTTCATGGGTAACATAACTTATACTGTAGTTTTTGCTTGGAAAGCAAGTGTAGTTAATTATACTGTGTAGTATTGCATGGGCTTATGTACTGTTGCCGCTAGCCATGTAAAATGGAGAAGACGTGACCAAATCAAACCTGACTTCACTTCGATAGGTGAATCACAGGGGGTGGATGAACTGATGTGAGCTTACTTATTATACTTTTTCTAACGCACTGTCTCATGTCGGCACTCTCTCCTCCTGTAATCGCATATCATGAAGTTAAGTTGAGTTAGATTAGGTCTTCTGGCATATAATGTGGTTAAGGAACCCGAATGACATGTAATGTACATATATTTTGTGTGTTTTACTCCACAATTTCCCTGATATTCATAGCCCTCCCCACTGTCGCATTTGGTAGTATGTACTGTGAATATTNATAAATAACCACAACAAAACAAGACAAAAATAGCTCGGAAGCAACAGGGATCCAAGCTGTCATTAAAATATTGACACTAGACAATAAAACATGTGACTAGACAATAAGTAATCTAACAAAAAAAAATGAAAAATATTGAACAGGAAATAAATATAAGAGTTTACAAACTTGCTTTTTTTACCCTACTTTATAAAATTGCAAACAAATTGTATTATTTTTATGCTGGCACACAGATGATTTATGCCCAACAATTCCTCACCTGAAAGGTTTAACAGAGCATTTTTCTGGTATTTACCTTGGTTTTTTTTGTGTACGGTGAAGGAATTGAACATATTCAACAGTTCACGGTAAGGTTTACATTATACAAACACAGCCNCCCCCATTCTATACAATTGCAGATATTTTTAATGGAACTAAGTCACCACATATAAATAACCACAACAAAACAAGACGAAAATAGCTCGGAAGCAACAGGGATCCAAGCTGTCATTAAAATATTGACACTAGACAATAAAACATGTGACTAGACAATAAGTAATCTAACAAAAAAAAATGAAAAATATTGAACAGGAAATAAATATATAAGAGTTTACAAACTTGCTTTTTTTACCCTACTTTATGAAATTGCAAACAAATTGTATTATTTTTATGCTGGCACACAGATGATTTATGCCCAACAATTCTTCACCTGAAAGGTTTAACAGAGCATTTTTCTGGTATTTACCTTGGTTTTTTTTTGTGTACGGTGAAGGAATTGAACATATTCAACAGTTCACGGTAAGGTTTACATTATACAAACACAGCCTNTTTTTTTTGTGTACGGTGAAGGAATTGAACATATTCAACAGTTCACGGTAAGGTTTACATTATACAAACACAGCCTAGGACACCGCTATGACTGACTGGCAACCTGGCAATGCTGCCAACATTACATGGGTAAAGCAAGTAATTACCACAAGTCCGTAACAGTTTTAACCTTTTTGCTAATAACATAATCATATCCTTGAACATCCAAGGAACAATCACCACTGCTTCTACTAACTTTTTTAAACTTGTTCAGAAAGGCCAGAATAGTTTCCACATTCTCAATTGCAGCCTTATTAGCAAATTAAATTTTAAAAGCCTTATTGAGATTTAAATCAGGCTCTGATATTAACAGATGCTAAAGTCTCTTGCATTTCATGACACATACTAAACTAATTAACAACTGCTTCTCAAAGTCTTGGAAATACAGCCCTTGGGTAAACATTTCAACTCAGCCACAAATTATGAAATAATTTGTATTGCAAGGTGCTTACTGTTAGCAAATACAAGGTATGCAGCAATTACATTTTTTGTGAGATCAAAATATGCGTCTAGCACTGTTATTGCTCTTTGGATTTACACTTTTCCAGTTTCTTTGATGTAACCAGGCACATCAGTAAGCCAAAGCTGATTCCCCTGAAAATTTTATGATGGTGATAACATTTGTTTTGCTTCTGTATTCTTATTTCTATTCAGAGAATTGTTTCATAATGAGGGCAAGTTTCTATGACTTATCAATGTTCAATTCAGGAATTTTTCTGAGCACCATTATATTAAAATTTGGAGATGTTAATTGTAATTTGAGCCTTCATTTGTACACAATTTCCAAAAAANTCTGAGCACCATTATATTAAAATTTGGAGATGTTAATTGTAATTTGAGCCTTCATTTGTACACAATTTCCAAAAAAATTTTACATATCTTCATGCAGTCCATATTTCTCCAGCAGAATTCTTATCACAGCAATTCAGCTGTTAGAATTTCCATGGGATTTCATCCTTATTCCCAAACAATTGTTCGTGCTCTCACAACTGAATGTATTTTTCTCACAAATTTTGCTATATATATATATTTTTTTTTTTTCAATGTTTAGTCAACCAATTAATTACTGATCAAGAGTAGAGCACTTGGTTGTGTCTTTTTACAAAATGCTTTTTCTTTCTGTTTAAGTGTGTTAGCTGGTACGTAGTTACGGTGATCACTACGAAAGAAGTAAAACCGTTTCGAGATCAGTCAACTTTTACTTTCCAACTTTTTTTTTTTTGGCGAGTAAATTCTTTTTAGTGATGTTTCTTGCAAATTTAGGTTATGTCCTGAATCTTTTCTANCTTTTTTTTTTTTGGCGAGTAAATTCTTTTTAGTGATGTTTCTTGCAAATTTAGGTTATGTCCTGAATCTTTTCTACATTTGTTGGATTTACGATGTCGGAACAGCGCAGAAGTAAAAAGCACTAAAAAACTACATTCAATAAAACATATCCAGTAGCGTTTCCTCACATAATTGCAATCCGTAAAGGTGAAAGCTGTGAACTGTTATTGCATATCTATGTGATTTTCACATGCACATTCTGACACAAATCATGAGTTTTTAAGCATACTCAAATTAAACAAGAAGTTACTTATATAACTAACGAGCCCACTTACATAGATGCAAATAGTTTTTAATGAAGTTCTTACAAGTTTAGAGGGTAGATAGGCCTTGACATCTTTTTGACAATATGTATTATCATTAGGGATGGAACCAAAATCATGTGCAGCAGTAGAGACACAATTGTAAATACGCGTGTGCCTTACTCGGGACTGGGACACGGAAAACCCACACTGTATGTTGGCGTACAACAGCAGACAAAAAGGTTATGTATTAGCACATTTGATTTTTGTCATAGATGCAGTTGATCATATAAAGTTTGGTTGAAATTGCTTGGGACATAAGATATACTTTACCTAAAATATTAACATGGCTGCTATTTTGAAAATATGAGATTATCCCCTTAAATCATATAAATTTAGATGGACTACAAAAGTTTAACTTGTTGCCTGAATTTGGTGGAAATTGGTTAATTATTTCCCGGGATAGAACATAAAAGCTTAATTATTTTTGTGGTGATATCTTCCAAAATAGCGGACAAAAGAGTNAATTATTTCCCGGGATAGAACATAAAAGCTTAATTATTTTTGTGGTGATATCTTCCAAAATAGCGGACAAAAGAGTATGTATTAGCTCACTTGATGTTTGCATAGATACTGCAAGCAAACATTGTAAAGTGAAGTGGTTTGGGCAGCTATTAACGCGAGGTTATTTAGATATAGGCATACCAAACTAAAATGTTTGTCGTCACCATTTTCAAAATGTGTCTGACCCACGTAATATATCACTTTATATGGACTATCGTAACTGTTTTACATTTTTATTTTTCATGCAGGACTATCTTACAAAATGGCTGTGTGTTGGCATTTTTTATGCTTGTAATGGGTACTTTCAGCATACTATGTTTGTCCAAAATTATACAAATGGTATGCTAGATGTANAATTTTTTATGCTTGTAATGGGTACTTTCAGCATACTATGTTTGTCCAAAATTATACAAATGGTATGCTAGATGTATAGCAAATAAACATAAAATATTTATACGGCCACATGACCTACAATAGTATTGCTTACATGCCAAATTTGGAGAGAATTGGTTGATTAGTTTCAGAGATGTAATGTAAAATTTTAATTTTTGTCATGTAATGCTATCTTACAAAATGGTGTACTAGTAATACCCATTTCTAAATTCAATATTTTCATTATGCACCGTCAACATAAAAAAACTGCTAAGTCAGTTAGTGGTTCCTAAGCTATAACATAGCACCCTAATATTAAAATTGTCGCCATTTTGAAAATAAGCACCTGCCATTGTTGAAAACTGTAAGTCGGATGTCCTTACAAAGTACCTACTATACATGTACTGAGGTTGGGTAAAATTTAGTTCATACATTCAAAATCTTTTAGGGGGACACATGCACCCGTGCGCACACACATACACACACGAAAGTGATCTCTTAATCTCATCTTTCTTCTGAAAGTATGCTAAAACATATTGACAACCAGAAGTGCATCAAATGTAACAAGAAACTGAATTTTACTTCAGACACTAGTGAAAGCAGAGTATGTAACTCATGTTTAATGTTTGTTCACATATTTTATTGTGAAGCACAGTTTACAAACTCTGCCAACCCTCTGTTCAGAAAAATGTTTCCCGACAGTGCAATTGCAAATAAGTACAACTCTTATAATCTTCAACATATGTGTAACTGCATAAAGTAAAAAATTATCTATAATTATTTTTATGATACATTTGCTGCTCTTTGAAACCAAATGAATTTTTCACTTTCATACAAAGTATAGATTAAATAAAATTCTGATGTTTGTACATTTGAAGGCTTGTACTAACAAACAACAGGTAATTATAAGTAATGTTTAATGTTTAAATTTATGTAGAAAACTGCATGTTTACTTGAACAGTTAGATCAAATGCATTGAAGACTGTACAAAATGTTTGTAACTTGTGTATATCCAGACTAAACTTCGCCAAAGTGACTTATTAATTGCACAAAGAATTAAGTAAAGGAACGTCCACTTTATGAAGTACAGGCAGGTATAACATTATTTTAAATTTTTGCTGTGTATTTTACTTCAGTGGCTTAAAGTACAGGCTGATCAGTAAGTAGTGGGACCTCCTCATCGGGTGATACATTGCCGAAACTGATGTGGCATCAATTCAATGAGTGTTTGAATAATTCCCTGGGGTATCGTGTACCTGATGGAGTTGAGTCTACAGTTCATGTTCATTTTGTGGGGCAAGAGGTATTCAACTGATATCATCCAGCCGTGTCCCACATATTCTGAGGCGGCAAGAAGAGATCGAACTGGCCGGTGAAGCATCTGCACACCTTGCAAAGCATTGAGGCTGATCCGAGTTGAATATGGCTGGGTGTTACCCTTTTGAAAATGTAAGTTTGGGACGTCCTGCAGGCGTGCTATTGCTATGGGCCGCACCACCTCATCAACGTAACGGCATACTGTTAATGTGCCCGTAATTCATGCTAAAAGTGAGCGGCTGTTGGTGCTGAGAGCACTTAAAACCATGACCCCTCGTTGATGGCTCCACAATGTCAGAGGAATCTACCCAATGGCCGCATCACCACCAGACACTCGCACAGTGATCATCATTTGATGAGACAGAAACTGGATTCATCACTGGAGATTACACGGTTGCATTCTGCACCCCGTGCAGCTATGGTGCGATGCCATTCTAAGTGATGATGACAGTGGCGTGCTGTTAAGGGTAGCCCTCACAATGGATGGCTAGTCATCAAACCTGCCTCAGCCAATTGGCACAATACAAGCATCCAAATCGCCCTGCACACTTCACAAAACGTTGCCAGTTGTGGCTTGTGGGTGTACTGTTGCATGGCATGTGATATGACGATCTGTGTGTTCCGATGTCCATCTCTGAGCTCTGGTCCCACTATAACTGCACATTTCCTTTGTGGGACCACTGTTACCAAATGGATGTGGTATTATGTTGCATTTTTTTTAACAATACAATGCAAGGGCCAACCGGCAGTATGGAGAGAGACAACAAAATCTCTCTCGAGCTAGTCCATTTGACGGAATTCCCTACAATGGCATCTAAAATGTAAGCATTTTCTGTCAAACATTACGAATACCTTTATTTTAGTATTTTTTAGAAGCCATTTTTAAAACAAGACATTCTTCTCAGTAACCTACAGAATTGTGGTCAACTTCTGCGAACAAAAGCTACCCACTAAACATAACAGGAAGTTTCTTGTTTATAATTTATATAGTTATCATTTCTAACTATTACAAGGTACTATTTATTCATATATAGAAAGAAAAGACACAATCTAGCTAGTAGGTTGCATTAATTCGAAACAAATTAAAAAGCTGGTGTTATATGGATACATGCAATATTTAATCAACATTGACATAAAATTTGTGTTCCCATATTTAGGAGAAAGTGGATGTAACAGCAAAGAAGGTGAGGATGTGTGTACTGGAAATGCACATGTATCTTCGTGTATGAGATCGTAAAGTAGAAAGCTGTTGGTGATCACAGAACTAAGTGACTGTAGAAAGTAAAACAGTATGAAATCCCAGTCATGTGAAGCGCCTTCTGTATGAAAATTTTTGTATTAAATGTATGTGGAAAAAGTATTAAATATTCACTGTTTCTTATGGTTTATGTGAGACCCAAAACAAGAACAAAAATTATTGATGTTCTTCGCAGAGCAGTTTTTACAAGATTATGAGAGAGTGGGCAAAGTTAGGTATAGGATGGGGCCATTAGGTACAGAACCACTTACTGTTAGATAAACCCAAATTAACATTAATAATGTTCATTATTTATAATGCAACAAACACTAGATCTGCAGTCAACAAACACTAAATCTGCAGTTTTCAGTGAAAAATACACCATTGAAAATGATAAAAGTACTCCATGTTGGAAGTGATTGAGAATGACCAAATTGGCATAAGACATAACCAGAGGGCAGCACATGAAGTGATCATAAGCGTAGTGCTGGAGAAGACTGCAGAGTTGAAGTGGAACAGTCAAAGTACACAGACGTAACCAGTTGAGCAGCAGGAGAAGTGTGAAGTTGCAAGGTCTTAGCTCTGTACTCCAGAGGTGGTTTGGACATTGTTAACATGCCATGACGGCTAAGGCAAGCTCCATTATACAGTTGACTGAGTTTGAACGGGGTCGAATAGTGGGACTCGTAGAAGCTAGATGGTCATACTGGAGAATTGCAGAACATGTTGGACGAGAAGGGTCATCAGTGCATCGATGGTGGCGCCGTTGGTCAGAGGAAGCTACATATACCCGTAAACCTGGTTCCGGAAGTCAGTGATGCACAGATACACACCAAGACCGTTGCATTGTACAAGCACCCATAGTAGAGTGCATTGTGACCACAGAATATGTTACCAGACATAATGTCACCCTGAGGGTTTTCTGGTAGGATCATCTGCAGTCATTTACATCAAGCTGGTGTATAGTCATGCATGCCGTTAGCCAGACTTCCTCTCGCACATCAGCATCGTGCAGTCAGCCTCTGGTAGTGTTGAGAAATGAGCACTTGAAAGGAATGGCAAAGCGTTGTGTTCAGTGATGAGTCCTGGTTCTGCCTTGGGACTAATGATGGTCGAGTGCGTATTCTGCGTTGGCCTGATGAGTGGCATCTTCCACAGTGTACACGGCAGCAACACTCGAGGACCAGTTCCTGGTACTACGGTCTGGGGAGCCACTTCCTACGATGACCGCTCGCCTCTTGTGTTAGTGCAGGGAACATCCAGAATGTCATCCAGCCTATTTTGCTACCATTTTTGCAGCGGCAGGGGGGATGCACTATTTCAGCAGGGCAATGCCTGTCCACATTCTGCTCATGCAACCCAACATGCTCTAGAAGGTGTTCGTCAACTTCCTGGCCAGCCTCGTAACTAGGTCTTTCCCCGCATTGGCCATGTGTGGGACTGGGTTGGACGTCGTCTGGCCTGATCTCTTGTACCAATGACGACTCTTGCCCAGCTGAGCCACCAAGTGTAATGTGTGTTTGAATTCCATTCTGCTGGATGATATTAGTTACCTCTTTGATAGTAACATGCAAGAATTTCGGCCTGCAATGCTGCTTGAGGAGGGCTCACTAAGTACTGAACAATCTCGTAGCACACCTCTGCTGACATTATTTTCCAATGGCTATCCATGTGCTGGTGATCATATTCTATGTACTACTTGTACTGTGTGTGAATAAAATTCGGATCTCTTGCGAAGTGTAAATCAAGGTGTTCTTTTTTTCATTTTCCAGTAGTGCATGTAAGTTTTTAATAATTATTAATAAGAATTCATAGCGTACATTTATTAGCACATCTGTTTGTGCTTGTGGGGCAACTATTCAAACTGCCAGTATGTTTAAATGCCTCTGGCTTTTTGTGCATCATTGAAACTAAGTTAAGAATACTCACAGTTGTATAAGCCTTGTGTTAACTATAGTGCATAAACTTACATTTACAACCCTTTTGAATGTGTGCATTTCCCTTCCTGATGTAATATTATTTGAGTTTCACAATTTGTATATGTAAGTTTTACTCTACCTGGGGTCCAATTCACGAGACCCTTGGAATTATTCCTGTAGAGGAATGACATCGTTCAGCTATTGGAATGCTAAAAGTCAATTTTTGGACACTGAATAGCAGAATTGTATATCATACCAGAATCGAGCTGTGGAGTTTAAAAATTAATTCGTCAGAGCAAGGCAGCTGCTGGAATCGTAATTTCTGTAGATATCTGACTGTTAATACCATTGTGTAATGTAGCAAACTTGAAAATATACATTTCATTATGATTTAATGAAAATATAAATGAAAATACACAATCATGGTTTAATGAAAATATAATTATGGTTTAATGAAAATATACATTTAATTATGGTTTAAGGATGATGATACACTTATTTATTGTTTGATAAAATATGAGAATGAAGAAGAATAAGTAAGACTGTTACCACATATCAAATTATAATAGTATTATAACAATCTGAGAAAAAATTCCTGTACACTAAATTTTAAGGCACAAGAAAACTTACAGGGGTGTTGTCGAAATCAAAACATCTAAACACAACAAATAATTTAATTTTTTTTTTAAGAAAAATGACAATTTTCAAAAGCAGTTAGCACTAAACTTTAAACTGTAACATTTAGTTAGCTACTTTTCATTCTTAAGTATACTTGGTTTATCAGGCTAATCAACAAATGTTTACTTTGGCCAGAAAATTATTCCCACAGTTACCATAAATTTGAGCTTTGTGAACTGCAATGGAAATCAAGTAAATATACAAGTATATTCTTAAATATATTCTTAAACAAAAATGTTATGTGGTATCCATATGTGTAAACCCTTGTGCTTTTGAAATTTCATTTTTTTCCTTTTAAAATTTTAGAACTAAACCATATGGAAAGTATTTTTTTTATTCAGAATCCCTGTGGATTTTCTAAGTCTTGTGAATATGGACTTTCACCACCTTAGATATGTTTATATTTTTTTATATTGGAAATTGGAATCTCTTATCCAATGGAAAACGACACAGAAATGTGTGTATTATAAAGTGGGTTTTTTCCAGCCCAAACAGATTTAATGTGATTGGTGATGACACATGAAATGCATTGATGCCAAGTTGTAATTTTAATTCGTTTAAAAATCCATTACATTTCATTCCAGCAGTTGCTACGGCCATCTCAGGAACACACAGTTTGGCATTGTGATATNAACGACACAGAAATGTGTGTATTATAAAGTGGGTTTTTTCCAGCCCAAACAGATTTAATGTGATTGGTGATGACACATGAAATGCATTGATGCCAAGTTGTAATTTTAATTTGTTTAAAAATCCATTACATTTCATTCCAGCAGTTGCTACGGCCATCTCAGGAACACACAGTTTGGCATTGTGATATGCGTTACCAGACTGGAAACATTAGGTCAATCAGCTAGCCTAATTATACTGATATTTTAAAAAATTGGACCCCTGAAAACTGTTACAAAAATGGGGCAGTTCATATGTTAGAAAAAATGAAATCAAAATGCAGGTGTAATAAAAAGTTGTTGCATAGAAAATGCTAATTTTCACTGCTGTTTAAGTTGTAAGGGAAAACAGTAATTTTATTTTATTTTTGTTATTATTCGATAAACCATGTGTGGTTTGTGTTAACTAGAAATTTGTATTTTAGCAGTAAATTATTAAAAAAATTCAGAAAGTGACTACAAAATAAATAAATAATACTAAAATTTTGGTGCAAAATATTTGAAGTTGATGCTTATTGCTGAAGAGTGTAATAATGCTCCACTATCAATTTTTTGGTCTTTGAAAAATTGTCAGATTCTTGAAAATCAATTGAATTTTTGTGTAGTAAATAGCTTTTTTAGAAATTTGACATAATTTAATTGTTTTGATGAAATTGGAATATGTTCATTCAGAGACGGCATGCAAGGGAAGAAAGTGTTAGTGCATCTCTTTCTATAAGGAAATACTAAAAGACAGCCTATTAATGGCAGTCTCTTCCTTTTGTACATTTTTATTCTGCTGTTGATGCTGTAAGATCTGCATTTGGATTATGTGAACTTGAAATTGTAGGCAAGCAAATGTGTACCTATGGCCCTATAATTGTTGGCAGAATTGACTTTCACACCTTCAATTTTTAGAAAAAGTGTACTTGTGAATGTAATTTTAACCTTAAAAGTCTCATTCCGGTGTAGTGAAAACAGCATGTGCAGGAATGCTGCATATTTTGTGATTTTTCAGCTAAAGGCACTGTCGTTCAGATAAGTTGTCAGTATTCCTGGCAAGAGAACACAGGCTGAAGTAAAATTAGAGATGTTGAAAGGCTAGTCTTAAAGTTAACTTACTTCTTTCCAATTGCATCAACATGTGTAAGAATATATCATGTATTGAGCAGACTGTGTGTACATGCTAAAAATGCTGAAATAGAACAGGTTGTTCTAAGTCGTACCTAGCTAGTCTGGAACTGTACTGGTCTATGTAACAAAAAAGTTCATTTAGAGAAAATGCAAGAAATGCGTTTGACAGGACTGATGTTTGTTTATTGGTATAAAGATAATTGTCTGCTGTCTTCATGTAGTGAAGGAATGTTAATTGCAGAAGAGCTTAGTGTGGTTTGTAGAAATTATGCTCGCCATTCACCTCTCCAATACACTCTTAGACACCACCGGAGATAGTATACATCTACATTCAAAGAATCCAGTTATGTGTACCCCTTTAGAAGAAATTTGTTTTTAATAACAAAATTATGACATAGACCACTTAAGCATTTTAAGAGTTTGTAACTGATGTAAAAAAAATCTACATGTGTATGTAATATTTCCAGTAGGTAATAGTCATTCATAATGATTAATATGCACCTTTCTTTTGTGATCATAAGTTATTAAATCCTTGTCTTCCCATACAATCATACGATTACAATAGTCATACAAGAATACAATAGGACCCAATGATTTCCATGTTGGGGTGGTAGAATGTCCACAAAATCCACTACTCCCCCTCGTCAATTGTTGGAAGTACGAAGAAGAAAGGATGGTGAATAGGTGGAACGAACTTCAACATCTTTATAGCAGCCATCTTTTGATAAATCAGTACTCCAGAAACAGGTTCAGGTTCGGTTTCCAAGTTCTGCAAGAACTCGATGAGGTCTTGCTGCCTCATGCTGGGTTTCTTCAAGTCAACGGCCTGGTAGATATCTGTATAGTTATTGTTACAGTACATTTCGGTGTCGCCCTTTGTAAACTTTATTTTCCTCATCTTTGGAATCGGGATGCCCACACTTAGCCCACTCTGAATTCATGAAAACACGAGCCAGTTACTCTAATGATAGAAATTTTCTTACCATGTTATTAAAGAAGAATGGAGAGAGTTTTCGACGGTTTCACACCGAATCCATCCACTCATCTGGTGTGAAGATATGACTGAGAATTTAGTGCCTGACTTATATGAAAGGAAAGTCACCATTGTTGGGAAGATGGGTATGCATATGTCTTCCTCATCTGTAGAGCTAACATTTCAATCAGCATCACTTTCTTTTTAATTTTGGAGGCAGGAATGAGTTCTCTTTTGTCCACTAGAAGTACTTGTTTCATCTGAGGTTGATGCCATTCTTTGACACCCATACTTTTTGTTCTGTTAAACCTTTATGGACGTGTAAAGGAAATCATTAACCAAACTACTTCCACATTCTAAACACAACTGACTGAAGACCCGTCTACAATCGAAGCTGTGGAGGGAGTGTGTCTTATCGCAACGTGAATGATGTCACACTGTCGCATGGCCAAGCTAGCCTGTCTGCAATTGCAAGATATGGTAGTTATTATAAACCAACACTAGAGTGCCATCATTCCAGTATGGTTAAGGTTCTTCCTGTGTCATTTATTATTTACTTAAAAATTTTGAACATATAATTTAGACCAATTTTGTTTTAACATGTTTTGCAAAAGAGACTGGTAAATGTAACACAATGCCAGTTTAGACCACTTTAGAATTGCCTACTATGGAAAAATTGTATGGATTTGATAGTGATACCTTTGAATTCAAGACACTTTTGTGTAGATATAATACATAGACCACTTGTATACATTTTTAATTTTTAAATTAAAAATTAGTTTTAATTGAATTTTGTGTAAAAGGTTACATAGACCAGCACAGTTCCAGGCGAGCCAACTGTAAGAATGTTTTGGTATATCATTATATGTAACAATAAAGAAAATTGCTGTCTTACTGGTGCTCTCAGCACTTACAATTTGTGTATGTTAGTTACAGGAAACTTGATGTTGATAAGTACTGTTACAATATGCCAGGTGGTGTATCCAAGTTTGTGAGGGCTTAATAAAAATAAAATAACTTAATTTGATTTTTAATTTATTTATATCGCTATAAATACCCACACAGTTATTATTTACAACATTAAACTATCTGTCTTCACTATTACCCTGTTTATTTTTAGTGAGTTTAATATTTAATGTCTATTTCAATTCTGCTTAAAGTTTTTCTCAATGTCTGTATGTTGGTTATAGTCACTTTATTCATGCTCATTATTTACTCATATTCAGTTTGTATAAAGTCATCATTCCAAATGTCTGTCACGCACCCAATTCAATAGTCCCATCACTCTTCACTGTACCGATGCTCGCATTCTTCAGACTTCACTCGTGCTGGTCACTCTCGCCAACACTTCGCTTTGCTGGCTTGTCGTTTCGCTGTCTTTACACACCTGGTTCCTCCAAAAACTTTCGGCCCCCGGTGGCCTGTTGCAGCTTAAGTAGTCTCACTGTCTTGATATAGAAGGTTCTGTGCACCAAGTCACGTTGAGAGAGAGTAGGGCAATGACCAGAGCATTCTTGCATAAAAAATTCAATCAGCTCGAGGTCGGGAGTGTATGAGTCCCAATAGGTTTATCTGGGACACGGGACGGCTCACCTTTGTAAATCTCTGTGCACTGCTTGGGGTACCGCTTGCTTCTGTCATACTGATTAGCTTGCTCAAGTGGGACGTGGGCAAGGAAAGCGATGCAGAGTAGCAAGCATGTAACAGTACTAGCTGTTGTGATTACTGCCAGTGTTTTTCCTGTACGTGTTCTTTCAAACTGATGTCGGAATAGTACATACCACTGCTTGCATTGCTAGAGAGAGAAATAAGTTCTTGCCTTCATTTTGAGAGACTTCTTGATTAGTATCAGATTTGGAAGACGAGTTTCATGGCTTGGCATTGAACCGCTCTTCAAGATGTTGACATTAAAATTATCTAAGTACATTCAGCTAATAGATTTGTTATTGACCTTATCGTTGTGGTTCAGTAAGAGAAATATCAGATGTACAACCCCAATATAAAATACTACATGGAAAAATACAAGACGTTAACTTGTATTGGTGGTCAGGGTTCATTATTGGTCAGATAAAGAGTATATGGCCATTAGATTGTCACAATTCTGTGGAGTTTAGAATGAGACACTTTGATTAATCAGATCTATATGCACTCAAATCTTCTAACGTAATTTAGTTAATTTTGTCAGTTTGGCAGATTCCAGTTGAAGGAAGCAGAACAAAGTTTATCATGAATAAAGTAAATGTGTATTCATACAGGATGTTGGCAGCAATTTGCCAGAAAGCATGCAGCCATTATCACAAAAAATCCACTTTTAATTAGAGAAAAATAGAAATCCTCTTTGATTCCGACTGTGGCAGCAGCACATTTTGTTTATCAAAGTTGAATAAACTTTGCCCAATGTCTAGCAATAACTTACTAAAAATTAATAAAAACCACACAAGCGAACCATTGAACTTTTTTTAACATTTTCCATGTTAGAGTGATTTTTGGTAATTTATTTTGTAAATGTTTATTTAAATTTGATTAATTCATGACTAATATAATTCTCCCTGTGGTTGAGCTTTTTAATTTATATTATGCTGTTCCTTCATAGCATCTTTCTGCTGCTCTACAGAATGTTGCAAAAATAAATGTTAATACATTGGGGAAACAATCCTCACATCCAATTTCTACAGTACCACCAACATAAAGTGAGAATGTGTCTTACTCTGTTCTGAAGTTGGCAGTACCATAGAACCTACTTCAACTTGCTTTGGCAAACAAATGAATCGGATAAGGATCTCTCGTTTCAACTCTCTTGAGTTACAACTCGCTTGTGTATGTTCCCTGCTCTGAATTACTGAATTATACGGCTGCAAGGCAGTGCTGCATGTTTAATTGATAATGTATAATCGTGAAATGGCCACAGGCATCCCAGGTTCGCTTATCACATGTTTCATCGCCTCTGTGCGCAAGGCACTGAACTGGTGGCAACTCACCTCTTCAGATTATTGGCATTGACCCTACATTTTGTGGTATATTAACAAAGATAAAAGTGTGCAGTGGGGCCCTCGACAACTTCATACAGCGTTTATAAATGTTTTTCCTACCTAAAAATTATAGAAAAAAAAAAGCTTGTTCCAGCCATTTTTACTTAATAAACTGTTAGGAATGGAAACAGAAAACTGAAACTTTTCGTTTGACGTGGAAAGTTTTATTATATGTTATTCCCAGGTGGAATTTTCTTAAGCATATGTAGCAGTTACGAAGATTTTCCTGCAACTGTGCGCATCGTTCGGTGGCCTATTGGTAGACCCTTACAGCTATGCGTAAGAAGCAATCAGGTCACGAATGTAGGCACCATGCACTACGACAACGTCCAATAAGTTTGTAGATTGGCACCTCGAGTGTCGGCTAGTGCTGCGAAAGGAGCGGAGGCTCCTATGAATAAACGCGGTGGTGTGAGCGATACGTCACCTCCGGTTATTTCCAGTAGTTAACCAGTTGTCAGTTACCAATCGGTGGACTGGAGGACATATGGAGTTAGGAAAAAAGAAGAGGAGGAAAGACTGAATGCGATGCACTCTACTTTCAACATTCACTATTCAACACAGCACGTTTCGTAGCTGTTCTCCGATGAGGTAGTGGACGAATGGCAATTGGCAAGGAAGTATACTGTTGTGTCTAGGAAAGCTGGGCAAGTTATAAGTTCAACGTGACAAAATCAGGTAAAAGTACAATACTTATTCAGTATTCTTATTCGTTTGTTTGATGGGTTTCCAACAAGGACAATTCAACAAAGTGTAATAAAATGTTTTTATTCTACATGTTCACAGTACATAATCGACTGTACAGAATGTACATGCAATTAATAAAGTGGCACGCAATGCCACGAAAACTATCAGATGCCTAGCACTTCTTTGAAGTGGTTGACCAACAAAAAAAGCAAAGTGCAAACTTTGTGGTAAGATTTATGCTACAGGAGGTGGGACATACAACTTGATGGACCGTGTAAAACGGGCGCATAGGCTGCTACGAGTAGCAGCAGTGCTGTTGCTGTACCGGTATATGGACGCAATAGCGAAGATAAAAATAAATTGATCACAGTTTGACCACCTTCGAGGTGACTAGCATGCAACCCTTATCTGTCGTAGAGAAGAAAGGGATCAAAACATTTATTCATAATTTAAATCCCCGGGGTAAACTTCCTAGTCGCCGCATTCTGTCGGAGGTACGTACATACAATGCACAATTCTGTATGAGTAATGGTTATGTTGAGGAATGCCGGTTACTGTAATGTCACATATTCCCTGGTTATTCGGGCAAACAGGTGGCCATTTATTAACTAACAATACATCTGCAGTGCTATCACACTTACAACCAAGACATCATAATTCCTTACAGCTACCACACTCCTTCCCACTAAATATGAATTCCCATTATACCAACAATCAATATAAAAATAACACCATATGTTACAAGTCCAACCTCTGGGGTTTGCGAATCGTCCGCCTTGTACGAAGATTCCTTGGCAATGCATATCTACCACTTCCTTCCTTTGATAATGCTGACGCTGGACTTGGAAAGTTCTGGAACCCTTCTTGCAATGGTGAGCCTTTACTGTTATGTCCAGTCCCCTGTCTGGAACCCCTTTAAAGTCTTTTTGCCACGTAGAACCGTCCAATAGGGCAAAGGGCTCTGCTTGTACACCTTCCTCTCTTTCTTCCTCAGGCCTGGCTGTGGCTCCTGTGATCCATACACTGCCATCCTATTTACCCAGTAATGGTTTGACTGCAGCGACTTGCTGTAACGCACCACCCTCGTCTGAAAGCAGTGCGTGCCATCTCCTGAGGTGGTCAACATGGCAGAAACGCCTCCGACCTTGCATATAAACTTGGTATGTAATTGAACTCACTCTGCATTGTATTTGTCCTGGTAGCCAATGAATTTTCTCAGTTCTCACACTACGTACCCAAACATTTTCCTCGTCCACGAAAAGCCGAGATTGTGTTCTGAGTGACCGCTCCTCAAGCAGATTGGCACTCTGATTCGTTTGCATCGTATAGTTGTGCGATGGCTTTAAAATTCTTAGCCGTGTATGAGGGTGCCGCATTAAGAAGAGTTCTGCCGGTATCAATCCTGTGGTGGAGGGAATATTCTTGTACGAGAACATATGATTATCCAACTGATGCTGGAACGACAGAGTGACCTTCCTTGTTTCTTGCGAACACGTATATTTCAACAGCCCTTTTTTTTACATCCTGCACTATCCTTTCAGCCATTCCATTAGACTGAGGGTGATATGGGGAAATCAAGGCATGACGTATACCATTCTTTGTTACGAACAACTTGAATTTTTCTGAAGAAAATTGGGGGTTATTGTCAGAAATTGTCAACTCAGGAAGTACATAGGAGCTAAATACTGTTCGGAGTTTTGCTACAGTAGCCTCTGCCGTACTTGAACGCATAAGAAAAACCTCTACCCACTTGGAATGGGCATCAACGACAATGAGTGAATCCGTGTCGGCCATGGCCACTGTTGTAACGGAACCTTTATGGTAGAGCACTGAACACTCTGGCAGCAATGACAAGAACGCACCACATCTTCAATTTGGTGGTCAAGTCCTGGCCACCACACATAACTTCGTGCTGACATCTTGATTCGAGTAGCACCTGAATGTTCTTCGTGTAGGAGAGTCAGGATAACATTCTCTAAAGATGCTGGAATGATAACCCGCATCCCCATATGACACAACCTTCCTCGACTGTGAGTTCTGTTCTTTTAGTAAAGTAAGTGGACAGTGATTCATCTGGGTTACGCTCCGGCCAGCAAAATGTGGTAAAATCCTTTACTCTGACAAGAATATGATCCCGATTTGTTGCTTGCCCAATAATGGCTGGAAGCAATGGCTTATCCATGATGGGTGCAAAATATTTGATGGTCTATGTGAGTCCTGACACTGGTGACAATGCAAAGTCCTCAGACTCCACAGGTCGATCATCAGCCACTGGCAGTCGAGAGAGTGCATCGACATGGGGAAGGTCTGCACCTGGTATATATCGGATTTCATAGTCATAGGACAACACCACCGCCCCTCGCTGTAATCTCGGGGTAGTCATTGGTGGTACTCCCTGCTGCTCACCAAAAATGGCTGTGAGTGGTTTGTGGTTCGTCTCCAGTATAAACTTGGGATTGTATATGTAGTTGTAAAATTTGTTTACTCCATGGATAATGGCCAAGGCGTCGCGATCTAATTGCGAGTAGTTATTTTCTGCTGCTGTTAGTGTTTTAGAAACAAACCCAATAGGATGGTCGTCATTTTCTCCAAGATGCGAGTGGTTCACTCCAATGCCTGTGGGGGATGCATCACAAGTCATTACGAGTGGCTTGGCTGGGCCAAAATGGATGAGCAAACTAGACTGACAAAACCAGCCTTTGCTCTCTTGAAAAAATCTACCCATATCAACATTCCACTCCCAAGGCACATTCAGTTTCAACAACTCGTAAAATGCCCTGATTTTGCTGGATAACTGGGGGATAAACTGGCCATAGTAATTTAACAAGCCACACTAAGATCGTAGTTCTTCCTTGCTGGCCGGCTCTGGTGCCTCCTTGATGGCTATTAATAATTAGCCTGATGGTCTAACTCATGTGCGATCAATTGCACGCCCCAAGTTAGTCACCGGAGACTCCAAAAATTTACATTTTGACAGGGTGACTCTAATACTATGTCTTTTGAACCGAGCTAACCTTTCCCATGCTAGTTAAAACGTAGGACCCGCCACTAAAACATCATCGAAATAGGTCAGCTCTCCAGGAATACCACTGACAATTTGCTCCAACACCTACTGAAAGATGGCTGGGGCTGATGACAATCCAAACTGCAGCCTTGTGAACATTTATAGCCCCTTTTGCATGTTTATGGTTAACAGGGGTCGCGATTCCTCTGATACTTCTAACTGTTGGTTTTCTGATGATAAATCCAGGACCGAGAAACATAAACACCCTGCTAGTGAGGCAAAGAAAGAGGCTTCGAAAGAGGTTAGTGGTCTTTGTCTAGTACAGAGTTCAAGGTTACCTTGTAGTCAGCTAATAACCTTAACCCCCATTTTCTTTCTCCATGCATACCAATGGTGTTGACCAGTCACTTAATGTGACTGGATAAATTATCCCTTGCCTTTCCCACCGATCCAACTCCATTTTCACTTGTGCCCGCAATGCATATGGCACTGTTCGTTATATACAAAACTTGGGTGTCACATTATGCTTCAAGTGTAATGCTGCAGTGTGACCTTTCATTTTACCTACTCCCATCTTAAAAATATCTTCATACTTTTATCTCAACTGGCTCACTACCTCTGCTGCCTTGTTAGGCAAGCTTAAATTGACTTGAAACATGGAGTGCCAATCAAATTTAATTTGTTCTAGCCAATTGCATCCTATAAATTGTGGCATATCTTTGCTGAGCTGTTTAACCACTAATATGGTCAATTTCGCATATTGGTTATTGTGCTTTACATTAACCATCACCGGACCTAACACTGGTAGACCCTGACCCCCATAGGTATTCAATTGGATTGACACTAGCTTGAGTCTTAGTATTGCAGCTGCTGTTGGTCAATGAGTTCTGGTAACACACTAACTGCCACCCCTGTGTCCAGCTACATTTCCAACAGCAGACCTTCAATGTTTAGCTGCACATTATAACATGAAGGTGTATTGCTAGCCCTCACTGTGTACATTGCATATGTAGGGTACTCACAGTGAAATGCCTCAATTACCTGGATATCATCATTAGGATGCACAGTTAGATGAAGTTTGATCTTTCTTTTACCCCTAGTTGAACACTGTCTTGCCAAGTACCCATTGCAGGAACAAGCATAGAATGTGACCTCATTGAAAGGACAGGTGTAAGCTAAATGTGAACCCTGGCCACAACTGTAACACTTCAACTGTTTGTCGCCCTCAGACCCCGGATGCTAATGGGAAAAATCTAGCCTAGCGATCCCATTGGTTATCTCGTGACCAAATTCCCAGGCATTCTTCTGGACATCAGCTTGTTCCAGCCAAATGGCTAGTTCGTATACATCTTCAAACTACAACTCTTCCGGCAACAATCGCTGACGCAGACACTTGTCGGCAATTCCCACAATTAGCTAGTCCCGTGATGCTTCACTCAGGAAAGCGCCAAATTTACACCATGTTGCGAGATGTTTAATTGCCACTACGAATTTGGCTATCTTATCCCCGAAATTCTGTACTATGCTGTAAAATCCGTAACGTTCAGCCACCACAATCTTTCGCGAAGTATAGTGTTCTACTAACACTTTAAAACCAACTCGTCCCACGACTTTACATCCATACTGTCGGTCGACACTAAATCACTGAGCACCGCAAGTACCTTTGGCCCGACAATGGTAATTAGCACAGACATTTTATTCTCGACCTTAATTTTGTGGGCCTTGAAATAATGCTTTATCTGAAACACATACGACGCCACATTTTCTTCATGTGGGCAAATTCTCCCACACATCCTATGCTCGTCGCCAGTGTAATAACGTCACATATTCCCTGGTTATTCCAGTAAACAAGCAGCGATTTATTAACTAACAAGAACCATAACATACATCTGCAGTGCTACCACACTTACAACCAAGGCAAAATAATTCCCCGCGATAGACAACATAATTCCTAATAGCTACCACAGTTACATTTACGATATACATTATGTATTAACAAATGTTCGTGTATTTTTAAGATCCTGTTTAGGATATTCATGCCCAAACTCTATGAAGATATCAAGGCACAATTGGCTAGCGATTTGGCAAAAACCAAGCATATCGAGCTTGGTGCTGACTGCTGGATGTCGAATAGGCAGGACAGTTATTTGACTGTGAGGGCCCAGCGAATTTAAGTCTGCTTCTCTTGACACATCAGTCATTACAGGAAGAGACACAGCTATAAATCTGGCCAATCTCATTTCAAAAGTGATAACTTCTTGGGGGTTAGTAGCCAACGTGCCTACTGTATGGTCCATACCGTATAAGAAGGCCACTTTCTGACAGTCAGTGAGTGGCAACGTAACGTTTACGAAACAAACAAAGCGCCATTTACAAAATCCTGTATCAGCTGATGCACGAACGAACAAAAGTTAAAATTACGTTGGCTATTCTGAGTGCACTGCCAATGCACATCAGAAAAGCACAAAATGCGCGGATAAGAAAGAGTTCGTAGATTTATTAGTACATTTTATTTTACAAGGACACAAAACTATGGTTATTAGTGTTAAAAACTAAACTTCGTGATAATGTAGTTATTTTTAAGTGTTCAAAATGAAATGTACAATAAAACGATACGACGTGGAAAAGTTTTCTGAAGTTGTGCTAACTTCAGAAAGGTTTTTCACGTCGTATCATCCATCTCAAACCTTGCTTTCAACACGTCCATGATATTAATTCCAAAAGCATACAGAAATATTGCATAATATTGTTGAATTATTTTTTCTAATAATTTGACGAAACGACACGAATTTTAAATATATTTCCAGCCCGTAACATAAGAATTATCAACTTTAAAAGATACGCTATCTCTTGACCATAAAGAGAGTTACTCAAAACTTCGCCGTGACGTGCTGCGCGCTATCTATCGGATATTCTGCGAGCTATTACCAGCCAGAAATGAACCTCTTTCTTGCGCGATATATAACGAATTTACAAACATATGCCAATAGTTATATTTTTCCACGAGCTCTGCATAATTTTTAAAGTAACATATATTTCATCTACAACGATTTGGAGTACAAGTCATTTATATTCGGCCGGTAATCGTTCGTCTACGTAAATTATACGCCATATTGTTCTCTAGAAACCCATCTCCTTGTTTCCGTAGAAATTGAGACACGCGTGAATAGTTTTTAAGCAATTCTAATGTTATTCCATGTCACATATTTCCAACTTATATATATTAGCTATAACGTCCAAAGTGTAATAATAGATACAACAGACCGTCTCACAAATTTTAACCCAAATTCACTATCTCGGACAAATTAAAAAAGAGTTATCAAATATCTAATTATTTGCAACATTTTATATTTTTAACTTTATAACCTACTTATATTTTTTGACAGATGTCAGTCTTAAAATATCTTAAAATTTGTTTAGCATTGCAGTACAATGAGAAGTGGATTAGCTGACAGCGTGTTGATAAAAAATACAGCCCCGACTTGACGGACCAGCTGATGGCGGAAGGATACGTTGTCAGATGTAAACAGTGGCGCTACATTCGTCGAGCTGTCAAAAAGTGGCCTTCTTATATGGTACAGAATATAACAACAGACAATGCCGCTAACATGTGAGTAGTGGTTAAAAGTTTGAACATCCGGCATATCCTGTGTGCTGCACATGCACTGAATCTAGTGGTTAATAACAGCATTTCCAAAAGAGAGCCTCTTGATGCGCTACTCGTTCTGATATTGTCAGGCATTTCAAGTAAGTGTGTGTTAAGGTTATGTTTATTTGTAGGTCCCGGTAATGCTTCGCGGTGAAGGGGTGATTTCATTACATACGAAATTATTTTCCTCAATTCCTTGTAATTCTTTATATATTAGTTGTGCATTTTTATTACTAGACAAAGCAATGTACCTGCAGACAAAATAAGGAAGATCCAAAGTAAGGCAGGTGGTCCAGAGTTGAGATTCGTCCAGCAATGCGTAATGCTGCTGGAACAGTAGATTATTTATGATCCAGAGGTTTTTGGAAGTAAAGCATTATACCATATATTGTAAATGTCTCACGAACCCCAACAGGTGGCAAATTATACTTTTATGAATTCCTTATTGCATGCAATATAAACGCACCAGCACTGCCACATCAGATGATATCATTCTGTTACACCAATATTTTGAGATTCCCCCTCTTCCAAACACAACGGACACAGTGAAATATTGGTCAGCAAATCAAGGCAACCCGCTCCATGATGTAGCTTTGGGATTTATCACATTTCCCCTGCCACTTCAGTTCCCCATAAGATATGTTTTCCACTGAAGGATAAATTATTTCTGACAGAAGGTCATGTTTATTGCTCGAGCTAGCCAGAATTATGATTTCAAACCACGCTAATTCGTATTACATATATTACACAATTATGTTGGTACGTATTCCTTATTATTATAATTATGCATTTATTTCGTTATCAGAGAGGTATTTTTTTGTGTGAAAAAAGAAACAGGATCGAACACGATTAATGCATTGGTAATGACTTGCGTTTGACTTTGACAAGCTATTTGAGTAGAATAAAAGTCATATAAATTATTGTATGCAATTTGAAATATGTGCATAAGTAAATATAATGTTATAGCAATGGACAAGTCTATAGCATGTGTCTCACTTGTTGAATATCGTGAAATACCGCCAGTATATTCAGTGTCATGTATTTAAAATGAGCACCACAATTCCAATCGGAGAAATATCAGAGTTCTCCGGAGATACATTAGTAACAACTTCTCCGCTCCTACCTTTCCCAGCTCTAGTGTAGGCAGCCACGCATCACAGTGTCTACGAACTCCTTGACTGTACTGCGTATAAGTTGATACAATGCATTGAATATGCTTTTTAAACTTTTGATGGGTTTGAGTGTTTTTTACGTTAAATATGCATTTGATATACAGATACCCTAATGGTTATTTGAATTAGGATTTTTAATGGAAGGTAGGAAAACTTTTTAAAAAATACTACAAATAAAATTATATTTTTCTTTTGCTTCTCACATACGTGCCACTAACATTAACTTACTACTATTTTCGTCCACTTATACGAACTTTTACCAACACATCAAACATGTCAAATTTTTTCTGTCCCTAGAATTAACATGTCGGAGGTCTAAATGAAAACTAAGGAAAACAAACATTTACTTTATCTCTGAAAGTGAAATTAAACTAATCTGACATTTATTTTGAACTGGCATGGTTAATTTTGTAAGTCTAAAATAAAACCTTTCTCATAATATAAACATTCTGTCACTCTTTGTTACATCACATTTCTTCAAACTTTCCCACCTTTTCTCTACAAAATATAATCACTTTTGTCGCACTTTCACAAATTGGAAAGTGTTTATTGTCTGTATTCATCAAGTTTTGACTTTATGCTCTTCTTTGTCTATCTGTTGATTTGTTTTGTTTAATTTCTCAGTTGATTTTTCACTCGCCGCAGTCACTTCGGTCGTATTTTCTTTCACTCCCTCGCTATTTTCAAGTTTGTCGCGTTTCTTCTTGCAGTTGTAAATGCTGCACGAGTCATTCCGAACGGCCTTGAACACCTCCTTTAGCCCCAGAGAATCCGCCATCTCTTCGGGTGTGCTGCAATTACAATATGTCAGTTCGTCAGATTATATTGCAAATAATACACTCACAAATATAAAGGAATCACTTTACAAATTACACTTGGAATGTGGTCGCATGAGAAAGTAGATCATATATCACGTAATTTAGAGTAGTGGAATAATGAACAAAATGGCAATGTGCTAATAAACACCTAAAGTTTTTGCGCTACCGGGATTACTGAATTAACTGGCTGTTCAAGGCCTAGGAGAACGCACGGGATGAAAATACACACTGTCTGCACAGAATACCAAGTATAGTACTCCAATGTCTCTTTGTCATGACCCTACTGTCCCAGCGAACATTCTTCACGAGCAGCCAAATTACACATGGTGCAAAACTTTTTTTAAGGCGTATACTTGCAAGCACATGTTCTATGCTCCATAACATCGTGGGCGGAACGGTGACCACAAATGCAAAGGCTTTCTATTTTTACAACGACCGACTTGCGGATGTCGCATATCATCTGTACTCGCAGAAGACCACACCCATACACATTCCTCGAGACCATAGAAGTGGAGAGACCTGGGCGGCTCTTAACATCAAGGTCTTGAGAGTCGACGAGAGTGAAGTGAGGTAAGTATGAAGTAGTGCTGGAATGCAAGGGTGGATAAACGGGAGATCCCTGAGAAAACGCATCGACCAGCTGCATCACCCGGCACGATTCCCACATACGAAAATCCGAGAGCGACCCCCGCCGGGAATTGAATCCGCTTTGCCTAGGTGGGAGGCAAGTAGTCTGACCACTAAACCACCGCGGCCCCCAAAAGAGTGAAGATGATAAATACTGTAGTCTCCTATCATGTTTGACCTTGTTCACAGCAGGAAGAAATGCATGCATGTTTCGACGTGGGAATATCTACATACGCCGCCCTATTGGTGTTAGTGCTATTGTAGAAATCACAGTTCTACAGTCATAGAGGCTACTGCCAGGGTGCTTCACATATTGAGCACCCTCGAAAATATTTTCGGTGCTGCTCAGCACAGCCAATATTCAGCCATTTAAACCCCTAATATTACGCCTCTAGTTATATTCTGTATACAGGACTGCGCTGCAAGCAATGTTTTATTTTTTTGAGCACCCGTAATATTTTTACAAGTTGGCGGCCCTGTATACAGTAATCTTTAATATATACTTATAATTATCTTTTCTTATTAAAAGTTGGCGAAGTGAGAATATGAACAAAATTGAGGATTTCCATCATTGGTTCTTGTTCAAAACAACTGAAAAACATATAATAAAATACAAAATTTTTACCATTTTTGTTTAAAATAGATTTTGACCTCTTATTACCACCTACTGAACCTTATCTTCGACGATATTCTTTCGGGACAAAATCATGTTCAGAAATGGGGAAGAAATAACAAGACTCTACTCTGTTGGTACCGGAGGAAGAGACAGTATAGCCTGCTCCACAATGACTAAAAAAACTCTGAGATAATTCAGAGAAAAAATTAAAATATAAAAGAGACTGTAACGAACGTTGCTAATGTCGTGAAGTTCGAACCATCTTTTACAGGAGCATTAATACATAAACGTAACTGATAAACACGAGGATATTGTAAACCAAAATTAACAGCTTATAACTCACTTTGAAAAATATATACAGTATTTCATGAGAAGGTGGAATGAATGTATTATCTTTATGACGGTATCCTCGAAATTGGCAGAGATCACGAGAGTGATGATGAGTAAAGTAAGGCCCGTTAAGTCATCAGCAAACACAGTTAAAGGGAACGAGGAGAGGAATAAATAAGAAATTACGTATCTGAAGTCAGAATACAGTTTTTCTGTCAACACCAGCTCTAGTGGTGAAAGTCTATGGACATTCTCGTCAAACAAAGGATAATGTTAAATTTGAATAAAATAAATAAGAAAGAAGAAAACCTTAATACAAATGTATATAAAAAGAAAGAAAGTGGATACATTGAAAGTATCACCCTGTGATGTGAAACTACTCCTCCTAAGATAAATCCAGTGACCCTGCCTGGAAACAGTGTAAACACACTGATCAAAACATTCCAGGTTTTAAATGTGACTGAAATAAATTGAAATGTGGGTTTAAAGTAAGGGAGACTAAAAAATGCCACCTGTGGAACAAAACTCGTGTGATAAAACTTATTGTTGTCTTTCACAGGTCATTTCATTGCAGCAATATTTAGCTAATTCAATTTTGATTTTTGTGTAAAAATAGTTTAAGAAAGTACTAATTTATATTTTACATTGTATTTTAAGTAGGCCCAATGGTGAGAAGGGCACTTATCACAACCTGGTTCGACAATTTCCCAGGATATTCGAGGGTATCAAATAGTTCATACTAATCTTTCTGTAGGGAATAAAATTTTCGAAAAAGTTTTTCTTGACTTTTTTCATAACGTGTACCAGAAACGAGTTACTGGTGACAACCTGCTTTCCACCAGCTGGTTTTAGAAGTCAATGAATGTTCACCTTTACCAAAGGGAAAAAGGAGTAAAATCTAAAAACTTAGTGCTGTTAAAATAGATTAGAATTCTACGCATTTACAACCGAGGATTGCTTGGCCAAGGGAACCAATTTAAAATAAGCATAATTTAATTCAGGTAGACATGAGCTTTTATGCAATGCGTGGTCAAAATAGGGATACTGACACTGAAATTTACTGAAATTGTGATTGAATAGTTGTACAAAATTTGTCATCATACAAAATATTGATGTCATATTTCATACAGGAAAAAGGGAAGAAATTAACAGACAGCAGTTAATGAATAAACAATTAGGTATCAAACAAGTTTTGTAGTTGAAACTTTCCTGTTTCATTTTCGAAAAAAAAAAAAAAAAAAAAAAAAAAAAATAAATACTATTGCCAAAGGAATTTATTTACACTCACTCTACACTTAATTCCGTCCTCTGATGAATTGTAATAAAGATTGATTAAGAAATGTAATATAAGCACTTAATTGTGTTAACTTCAGCAGCACTACATTTATTTAGGAAACTGATAACGTAAAATAAGTGAATATCAAGGTGAAGCTATTACAAACACCATGGCCTCTCGGTACATAACGGAAGATTTTCGTTTCTGTCTGAGAATGAGCCAGGTAGAAAAAATATTATCCTTTATATGTACTATTGCCTACAAAAATCAGTTTAAACTTACTGGAGACGTGGGATTCGTTGAAACATGTACTTCTGGTTACCATTAAGATTCGGCTTGATTTACACATTAAATATACATTGGCCACTTCCAAGATGTATATTACTTTAAACATATCTGCGTAAAGTAACATTCTTTGCTTTCTAAAATACTACGATATTTACTTAAGTGTGTAAGTTTTAAAATTTTAGTTACTACAATTTTACCTTTGCTCTAGTCTGGTTACTTACTTCTGAGCCAACTGCCAGAATCCTTTTTGGATCACATTGCCGTTTGGATGACTTCCAAGCTGCGAAATTTCACAGAAGATCCTGTTTTCACAGTCCGGATCATCCAACGAGTCGTACCCGTACTCTTCTATCAGACCAAATATTGGGTAAATTTCCAGGTCATCTAGTTTGGTTCCGTCCATCGACCGATGTCGGGTGGGTGCGTCAGGCCTGCCGAATTAAAGAAAACGAGATGTGTGTGTGTGTGTGTGCATATGTATCATATACATATATTTGTTAATTAACTAGTGTTACAACGCTTCAGGGCAGAAAGTACAAACAAAAACAAACATACTTTGTTAAAAAACACATGGATGGAAACGCCTCCTCTAACCACCAGAGCGTGCCTAAGATGGAAGCAGTGCTATCAAAATGGCAAATTCGACGAGTGATAAGCGTTTGTTTTGGCTGATCCGAGTGAAAATGTGCAGCGTCAAGAACGCTGTTGTTACATATTTTGACATCTGTTATTCTGCGATGGAGTACACATTCGCCGAGTACACAGACATGCTCCTCGTTAATGTCAAAACTGGACAAAATGGAAGAACGTCTCTTCGATTTACCAGGACAAGTTTCCAAATCGTCATATTCCTTCCCACGCCATTTTTCACCAACTCGTCCAGTTGCTCGAGACNATATTTGTTAATTAACTAGTGTTACAACGCTTCAGGGCAGAAAGTACAAACAAAAACAAACATATTTTGTTAAAAAACACATGGATGGAAACGCCTCCTCTAACCACCAGAGCGTGCCTAAGGGGAAGAAAGAGGAGGTATGGAAGCAGTGCTATCAATGGCAAATTCGACGAGTGATAAGCGTTTGTTTTTGTTGATCCGAGTGAAAATGTGCAGCGTCAAGAACGCTGTTGTTACATATTTTGACATCTGTTATTCTGCGATGGAGTACACATTCGCCGAGTACACAGACATGCTCCTCGTTAATGTCAAAACTGGACAAAATGGAAGAACGTCTCTTCGATTTACCAGGACAAGTTTCCAAATCGTCATATTCCTTCCCACGCCATTTTTCACCAACTCGTCCAGTTGCTCGAGACAGGTACGGTAGCCCATAACAGGAGTGACACCGGCAACCCGAGAAGGGTTCATACTCCAAGGTTTGAAGAGGACGTTATTCACAGATTTGAAGATAACCCCAGCACGAGCACCAGATCTGAAGCGCACTATCTTGGTACGAATAATGTCAACGTTTAGAGAGTCATGCACGAGCAGCTCTTGCATCCGTACCATGACTAGAAAGTGCAAACTATGGGACGAGCCGACTATCCTCGCCGCATCATGTTTTGTGAGTGGTACATTCGACAATAAGAAGAAGAAGATCCCGATTATTGGGTTATGTTCACTGACGAGGTGCACTTAACGCAGGACGGAATGTACAACGCACATAACAGTCATGTGTGGTTCAATGTAAATCCACATGCGTCGTTCGTCACAGCACGTCAAAACAGTTTTTCGGTAAACTATCATGTTGACTCAACGGTGCCTCTTACCTTACATTCCTGTAAAATGATTTACCCGGGCTCCTAGAAGATATCTCTTTGAATGTGCGATGTAAAATGTGCTTCCTGCATGAAGGGGCCTCTCCACATTTCTCAGTGGCAGTGCGACAGTACCTGAGCGAAACGTTTGTAGGTAGGTGTAGCGGATGGGTAGGACCAGTATCATGCCCCCCCCCCCCTTTTCTGGTCACCGGATCTAACCAGTCTTGATTTTTCTTTGGGTTTATGCAAAATCCCTGGTGTACGAAACCCAAGTTGAAACAGAATAAATTCGTATTGGAAGAATCCACGATGCATTTGCGAAGATTCGGAATTCACCAGAAATGTTGGAAAGAGTGAAAACCAACATCCTCCATCGATGTCTTCTGTGTTTTGAGCTAGGTGGTCGTTATTTCGAATCGCTTTTATAAAACAACATTGATTTCAAACATTCATAGTTGGGCAGTAAAACGACTACACAAACATACGAGTGTTTATTTTCCTACTCTCCCTAGCGCGACAAAACCCTATGTTGACTATTTGGTACACTCTGGTTGTGAGAGGAGACGTTTCTGCCCATATGTTTCTTAACAAATTATGGTTGTTTTCGTTTGTTCTTTCTGCTCTGGAGCATTGTAATACTAGTTAAATAGTATATATGCAAAAAATTTTAAAACAGGTATAACCATGAAAGAAATCGTCTAGTACTTGGTAACACAAAATGTTTTTTTTAAAATAATGGGCACTTAAAAATATGACCGAAAACAGCATTTTAAACATATACATACAATACTTCAATACCTTCTGGGGCTCAATTCTTGAAATTATCGGAATATACCCTACACAGGAATGTCATTTCGCTATCGGAATACTTAAAGCCGATTTCTGAATACTCGATAGCGGAAATGTATACTGGAATCGAGCCGTGAAGTGTAGAAATGATTCCGACAGCAAGACAGTTGCCGGAATCGTCATTCCTCTTAGTATTTTTAAACGGAATTTGCAATCTAGTATCCTGGTATATCCAGTAATAACAGATTTTAAGAGTATTTCGAAATGAAAATATTACCTTTGTATACGTTAATCTCTGAAATAATATTGTAGTGCAAACTCCTCATGACCTAACATTTAAAAATAAAATTATAGGGCAAACATTTTCAAAATAGTTATTTAAACTAACATGCTCACTTCATTTTCTTGACCTAGCCAATGAAACTTAACTTTATAATTTAACCTGTATGCTAATGTGACCATTTGATACACTTGTTAGGACCCCCAGTTAGATTGCGAGAAGTCCCAGGTACGATACCAGCTCGAGTCGAGAAATTTTCACTGAGAAAATTTTCCTTACTGCATTCAGGAGCAGGTGTTGTTATGGCCTTTCCTCTTCACACATAGGGCCATGGTGGCTGAGCGGTTAGCCTGCTCGCCTCCCACCAAGACGAACCAGGTTCAATCCCTGGCCAGTTCACTTCCAGATTTTCGCGAGTGGGAATCGTGCCAGATGATGCCACTGGTAGGCGGGTTTTCTCAGGGATCTCCCATTTACTTTCATTCCGATGTTGCTTCACACTCACCTCGCTTTACCCTCATCTGCACTCAAGATTCTGAAATCTCTTCACTCACTCACCTGTGGAGGGAATGCAAGATAGAGTGCGTATTTCAGCTGCGAAATGACGAGATCCAGCACTGAGCCACTTATTTTGCCAGCATTCCTGTCAAACACTCTATGGTCAAAACTCTTGGTTAGGCACAGCTGTTTACAGAAATACTTGATTGGAAAGGCTATCACACATACTGTCTGTATTTGAAATGCAACGAAGACATCAAACAATTTCTTATGTAAAAAAACACTGTTTGAACACAAGATTTTGAAATCATTGTGGATAAACTGTGAGCCAAACTCATTTACGCAAAATACGAAAACAGTTATATAGTGAGATAAGTTATGAAACGACTGCATTTCGTTTTGAATCTTCCCCTCGTGCAGTACTGAAAGGGAGGGAGATGTAAGCAACTGAGTGTCCACGGCAACCTAAAGAGATGGCAAAAAAATAGTGCACATTTAATGCTCAGGCCGCAGTTATTTAAACACTGGTGGTAAATGAACACCACTAAAGTGGTGATGCAGAAATACCATATGCACATGGGGAACTGATAGAGGGCAGTACATGCAATGATAAACATTGCTGTACTGTGGACAGAGTAGGAACCGTGTACTAGGTATAACACCACTGAGCCCAATACAACTGTAGTTGACTCGGTGAAAGACTATTCTGTTGTTTAAAGCATCGGCCTGTGTGTAATAAGCATTGTAGACATGCCATGACGGCATAGACGACCATACTTCGTGCAATTAATGGACTTTGAAGGAGGTCGTAATATGGGCCAAATGGGCCTTCCGAAGAATTCCCCAACACGTAGGACGTGAAGTATCCGCTGTGCATCATTGGTGGTGCTGGTGGCCCAACCTGGTTCCGGACCGCAGCGGCATACAGATTCCCGCCTGGACCACCGCATCAGACGAGCAGTTATTGCAGATCGCACGGCAACCGCTGCACAGATTAAGGCCACTGTTGCACCCAGGGTGTCAGCTTGCACCATCACCAACCGTTTGCTGTACGCTGGACTACGATTAAGTTCCTCTCACACCTCGTCACCATGCAGCCCGCCTCAAATGGTGTCGCGAACGACGCAATTGGAGGGATGAATGGCGCGGAGTTGTGTTAAGTGATGAGAGCTGATTCTGCCTTGGAGCCAGTGATGGATGTTCGCTAGTGTGGTATCGACCAAGATAGCAGAAACAACCAGAGCGTATACGGCAGCGACATACAGGACCAACTCCTGGCATCATGGTCTGGGGGGGCAATAGTCTACAATGACCGTATGCCTCTGGTGTTTGTTGAGGGATCACTGGACAGTGAATGCTACATCCAGAACATCATCCAGCACATTTTGTTGCCGTTACTACAACGCCAAGGAGATGTCCTCTTCCTGCAGGACAGTGCCCTTTGTTACGAACTGTAGCTTTTAAGCCATTCGTACGTGCACACAAATCTCGTGTTACCCACTGCGATCTCGAAAGTGTTCGTCAACTCTCCTGGCCAGTACGATCACACGACCTGTCCCCCACTGAACATGTGTGGGACATGATGGGACGGCGTTTGGTGCGGTATGCAATACTGGCAACACACCTCTACCAATTGCAACAACAGGTGGAATTGACGTGGAACACTAGTCCCAAATATGACATACGACACTTTTATGATCGTCTCTATGCACGACTGCAGGATTGCATCGTTGCTAAAGGCGGCTACACACGATACTGACATTGTTGTTCAATTCAAGACACTCTGTAGCCTCTGTCTATAGTGTACGACATTGTTATCATTATCATATACAGTGTACAAACTGTATAATTATTCAATACAACCTCCATTCACGTGGGGCCATTGTATTTGGGTGTTTATTTTTCATTTTCCACCAGTAAGTTGCTTCTGTTAATTTAACACATATTTCAACAAAACCAGGGACGTTTGCAAGGATTTGGCAAAATTATCGAATAGAATGGTTTTATTTTTTTCTGATTAGCGATGTACTGTTGGGAGTCGAGACATGCAGACTTCCTTTACATATCATCACTTTAGTTTCTACTAAATTTACTTTCACAGAGAATTTATTTAGCTTTAGCAGTACTCATACGATTTTATTTTAGTTGTTGCCTTCCTTTCTTTTTCTTACAGTTCATTGCGATATTGTAAACAATTTTATGAACTTAGTATCCTGGCCCGTCTCTACAGAGACAAGAACCCAGNTCCCTCCTTCCCCTACTTTATCATCCCTACACATTCCAACCACAAATAAACAGTCCACCCAAGTCACTATCACCATTAAATACAGGATACTATTGTCCTATATCCAAGGACATTACTCGTCTGTATTATTGCTATAGATCATTGCACAATTTTTGTCAACAATCTAAAGAAATTATGGCCCATTGGTGTAGTGCACCTGATTTATTTTCCAAAAACGAGGGAAAAATATTATTTTATACCATTTTTATTGAACACTATATATTTTTAAAAAAATTTGTTGAATTATGATATTTAAGACTAAACGTAAAGGAAATAATATAATTGACTAAAAATACTGTAATTATAACGAATAGTATTTTTGCAGTTTTGAATAAATTTTGTTAAATTACAGAATTTTCGATGTAATTACTTACTGAACAATATTTATCTTCAACAATATCCTAAAAAATAATTTTGAAAAACAAAAACACTTAAGAAATGTATACGCAATTTCATATACCGCAAAAATCCTTAATGTACGACGAGTCAATTCGCCTAAAATGGAATTATCCTTGCCTTAGAATTGGCAAATCTTACAATTACTTCTTTTAAATCTAATCTGCGAGCTTCTTCATTTTGGATTGTTACAATAGCCAGTGCGGTGAGCCGTTCTTCTGCCATGCATAACCGTATATTTTTTTTATATATTTTAACTTGCTGAAGCTTCTCTCTTCAATAGCAACAGCCACAAGTATAATTAATAAAATACGAAGTGCGATCAACAGATTTGTAAAAAGGTCCTTTTGGTCGGTACTCTTGATTAGTTTCAGCAATTCAAATGGAGACTTTTTTTTTTGGTCTCGTCGAGGATAGACCCAATATGGAGTAGCTTGTTATTCAGTTCATCCCCATTAATATCTTATGCATCTCCATTTGTGAGATATTCTTGCAGCTTCCTGTAGCAAACTTTAAGTTGGTCTCTCTCAGGAAGGTGATCTTAATCATATAAAAATCCCTACTTCATATAGTAATTGCTGAACTGTGAGAAACTTTCTTTCATTGGCATGCTTAACATATCAATGAGAAGGATGAATACGTCTCTTTTGAATTCATCCTCAGGAGTTGTCTGGTAACTGTCACTGCCCTCATAACTGAATTTTTTTTTATTTCTGCAGTGTTTGCTTAGAAAGACGGCTCGATTTATAGCACATTGGCGACCTCTTTTGCTGTTGTGACTGAATCATTGAAACCATTCCCTCGGTATTTTTCAATAAACTCAATGCATTTTTTCAGTTGATTTGCGGCTAATGGAATATCTGATGTTTCCTTTTGGAGAGTTTTGCTGACAAGGTTTACTTAAAATAGTAACTCATGCCCGACCATCAGACATACAAGGAAATGGAAAATCCTCCATATGCTTGATTAGCGACTGCAATTCAGACGAAGTTGTTAGCTCATCCACACTTTCACTCAACCGTGTCTTTGCGTGCAGAATTTCGGAATACCGATAGCGAATTGCTCTCACAGCATTAATGCGTCCTTCCCAATGTGTCTCGCATACTTGTTTCATTGTACGATTCTTCACATGCTCTCTAATAACTCACCAATGCTTTGTGGATCATGCGAAGTTAGTGTACAGACGTTGGAGAATGCCAAAAACCGATGAGGATTTGACTAATTACTCGGCCCCAACAGCAACAACAAGGTCTAAGCTATGACATCCACAAGTAATAAATACGCCCCAAGGGTATTATTCTATCACACGAGCCTGAATACCTTTATGAATACCAGTCACACTAGCACCATTGTCACAGCCTTGCCTTTTAGAGTCGTTCATGTCTAGATTACATAATTATATTTCACTAAACAACAAACTTGTGCTTCTCCATTATAATTCTCAACAATTGTATAGCCAATGAAACTTTCTTCAATTCTGTTAAAGATACAGCAATATTTGAATGTTCATAAACATAGCTTATAATCAGTGATGCTAGTTCTTTGTGACTTATGTCTGGAGTGCAGTCCATGATGAAAGAAAAATACTTAAAAGCATTTTATTTTCCCAGANTGATGAAAGAAAAATACTTAAAAGCATTTTATTTTCCCAGATAGGCTTGGCTTCAATTGTTTCGCAAGAAAGTAAATGCGCTTATTTTGAAAAGAGAGGCTTGGTATTTGAACACGGTGTTCTTGAAACCTTCTCTGACGGAGGTGTTGCATCAAAAACCCAAAAAAGTTTCCATTGTTTTCAGAAAATACTTTCAACTATGTTCCACCAAATGCAAGTTTATGTTCAGCTAGATAAAAGATTAATGTATTCATATGCTTCAGTATTTCTTGCAGCTGCTCTGCTTCCAATATAATTTGTGCCATTAACTCTNATAGGCTTGGCTTCAATTGTTTCGCAAGAAAGTAAATGCGCTTATTTTGAAAAGAGAGGCTTGGTATTTGAACACGATGTTCTTGAAACCTTCTCTGACGGAGGTGTTGCATCAAAAACCCAAAAAAGTTTCCATTGTTTTCAGAAAATACTTTCAACTATGTTCCACCAAATGCAAGTTTATGTTCAGCTAGATATAAGATTAATGTATTCATATGCTTCAGTATTTCTTGCAGCTGCTCTGCTTCCAATATAATTTGTGCCATTAACTCTAGATTGATAAAAAAAACTGTCTCCTTTAAGCCTAATCACTGCCTTGACCCATTGCTGCATGTATCTAAAATGACATGGAGAAGTTTCGTGAAAACAAATTCGATCACCGATGTGTTTTAAATTTCTGTTGGCCTTTGTTCGTCCAAAGTGAGATTTTGAATTCGGATCGATCAAACGGCAGGGAAGGCGCTGTAACATCTGTGCTTCGAATAACGAAATGAGTGGCGTTCCTAAGGCCCTTGGTGGCGCCCCCTACAGCTCCGGTGCCTGGGGCGGCCACCTTGCTCGCATTCTCCTAGAAAAGGCCGTGTTGGTATTGGAAGAGTCAAACAGATGGATGAATACTACGGATTGCTCAAAGTAAATGCCATACATAAACTGACTGATTAACAGTTTATATTTAACTTATACACTGCCCATTTTTAATAGAACGCATAAAAACTTATTTGGCGTAATACTGGTAACCTATAGCTACTGTATTGCAAAGTGCCCCGAAACAGAAAGAGTTACAAGATACAAAGACACGTGCAAGAATTAGGGTACAGAATGCTGTGCATTGTCTCCCTGGAAGTAGAACTTTACCAGGGTTTCAGAAAAGTGTGAAGTAACCGTGAATGGACTATACTTCCCTTCTGATGCGAAATAACAGCTTCAACTTAGTAGGAGGGGGAGGGAGGCACAATTTTAGGTGCTCCATATTTTATAAATTTTTAATACCCTTACAAATTTAATTTTGCTGTGATAATCACCTAAATGACATGCATTAAAACAAAAATCTGTAATCTAGACGCGAAGATATATACAAGAACCAGAAATACATTTTCACCCATAGTTAATGAAAAAAAAATTATCTTAAACCAAAATTACATCATAAACAATTAAACTTAGTTGTCATTATTTAAGGTAGCCTACCCTGCTTACCTTTTCCAAATGGTGGAAAGAGGAGGCAATGTGATCCTCCCCACCTGTTTTTATGCCTTTGCTCACCGGTAGTCTATGTTTTATTATTGTTCTATTAATATGCAACCTCTGTGGTCGAGCATCGACTTCCGTAGCATAGTTGGCTACACACCGGCTTACGGTGCAAGGGATTCCAGGTACCAGTTCCGGGGAACTCACGGGTCTGTTTGTATGTGTCACCCTCTCTGGGGTCATGTCACTAAACTTTGTCGAATCTGTCAAATGATTGTCAATGGAGATACAAAAGTTTATTTCTACCTCGTGTTTCCGGGTTAGAAATCAAGATAGTAATGGGAGTGCGTGCCATTTTAATATTGAAGTTTAGATTATTTAAGCATGTAACATACCCTCCACCCAAATTGAATATCCTACCGGCACAAAACAAAGCATTCATTAAAATCCAGTAAAATCATTGTTTCTCCTTCCCCCCCAGAATCCAAATGAGAACATTTTTTTTTCAACAACTGTTACATGGGTTTTAAAAGGACTGAGTCGGTTTTCACCATAAGAGCTATTTGTATCTGATACTACCGTACAATATCGCACATATGTAAGGTCTCTCGAAACCTATTGCGAGCACTCACTGGGTTGAGTTGATGTGGATGACGTTGGGCGTCAGAGCAGCCAAGAACAAACCCAGTGGGATGAAGGCGGCCAGCATGTTCATAGCTTTCTTCAGCAGTCCCATTGTCTGACGTCTGTAAGCATACAGTAAACTGAGGTTAAACATAGTTTATGGCTTTATTACAGTTTCGCCAATTTCCTGCAAAAAAAATTGTTGAAATTTATTTGTTCAGAGAACATAAAATAATTTTTTTTCATAAATTCCAGAATTAACCAAAAACGATATGAGATTGATTACATAATAATTCAGAAACCATAAAAAAAAATTGCTAAAGCCTATGAAGATCCGGATACAAACACTGAACACAACTTTGTAGTGTAAAACAGTAATATAAATTTAAAAAAAGGTGATAAAAATTCTGGAGACATACTAGATTCACAGAGAATGAAGTATGTGGGTAAGTTTACTGCACCGGGAGAAAGGTTTACGTGAAAATGAGACAAAATATTCAGAGGAAAGTGTGAGTATAAAAACAATTAATAATAATGCAGAAAATTCAGAAGGAAGCACAAAAAGAAAATATTGGTTTCAAAAGAACTGAATACATAAGTAAAGGACCGGTAACAGAAGCAATGGTATAGATAAAACATGTCCAATTAATGAATGTATAGACAGAATAAGGAATATCACACTTATTAATAATAAACTAAGAAAAGAAATATAATTGATCACAAAATTGGACGAAAGAAATATGACAAAATTGAAGAACTAGAAAAAACTGTACTTACGAAAAGATGTACAAGGAGTTTGGGGAGTTAGTGTCCGAAAAAATTGAAATTGTAATAATGAATATCTCATTAGTTGAGAAAATAGGAAAACAATGAACAAATAATAAAGTGGTTGAAAAAGAATCAATGTAACAAAGTTAAAAGTTTGTAATGTTTTAATAGTTATAAATTTCCGGTGGAAATGCTGATGAATTTAGGTGATGGATGTACAACAGGAGAGAGTGTTTATTTAATAATGATTCATATGAAGACTGAGAATGACCAGAATATTTCTTGGCAACGTTAATGATACTTTATTTTGTATACAAAATGAATGAAAATAAAGAGAAGGTTCGTTCAACTGTCAGAAATATTCTAAACTCTCTCCCATTTTTTTTTTTGTTTTACGAATTTAGAAGTTAAAGTTACTAGTAGGTTGTAAATTTAAATGAAAGTAAAAAACGTTATGTACACTGCTGAAATGGTGACCATGCCACACTGGGAGAAGACCTCCCATGGCGCAGTCGGTTGGTGCGCCACCAGTCTGGGGTGCGGGAGGTCCTAGGTTCGAATCCTAGGTAAGGCATGGGTTTTAGTTTAAGTTAGGTTATAAGTTAGTTTGTAAGTCGTCCCCTGATAAGCCTTCAAGCTTAACACCANAGGCATGGGTTTTAGTTTAAGTTAGGTTATAAGTTAGTTTGTAAGTCGTCCCCTGATAAGCCTTCAAGCTTAACACCAGGGGATGTCAATAAGCCCTTTCTAATCCACACTGGGACGTATTATAATGGATTGACCTGTTTCAGGAAAGTGAAGTGCTGTAAACCGAAGTATGCATTCACCTTTGAGGATGATAGTGCTTGACGACTGGTGGTGCACCTGCACTCTTGTGCTGGTCCGCAGGCAACGAAGGCGCGTGGAAAGTATACGGGTGGGAACTGCTCTTCGAAGGAGCTGGCGGCAAATTGCTCCAACTGCCACTTCCAGCTCCCGTGAACCTCGTAGCTTTCACGTCACTCTCGAACTTCAGCGGTTTCTGAGCCAGGCTCTCCGCCACCGCTGCCGTGTACAGTCCGTAATCATCAGCGACATGAGGTTTGTAGTGATTCTGGATGTATTTCAAATGTTCTCCACTGGGAAGACCTTTGCCCACGGCATATTCGCTCTCATAGTTCGCCCCAACAGCTTTGTATGGGGTGTGGATGCTGTTGCCGAGGGACTGGTGCTTGTGGTGGTACGGGTAGAGCCGCTGCTGTTCCTCCGTCTCGAACGTGGCGTACTGCTGGCCGTGCCCTGCGCTGGTGTAGGAGCTCGCAACTTCTTCTGGCCCGGCAACGTTCGACAAGTGCGGCAGGTAGACCTGCAGGTACTTCTGGAAGTCCTCGCCTTCACTGTCTTGGGAACCGTGGTCGTCGTCATCGTGCGGCTGGTGTTCGTAGACGAACTTGACGGGAGCCTCAGAATCCCGGGCGTGCTTGAGGGCAGGATCGTCGCCCTGTTGGCTCTCCCGGGACCTGGGGTACGCGACGTCCTTGGCGGCACCGTCGTTCTTGAACTGGGCCCGCAGCTCCAGGAACATCCTCGCTATCTCCTGATGGATGTAGGCCTCGTGGTCAGGGCTCGCGGGACGCGGAGAGGGCCTCTGGCTACTGGCGTGGATCTCGGCGGAGAGGAAGGGCGACCTCGGAGTGTCCTTGCTGGACAGCGGCACCCACGGCTCCGTGTCGAGGTTGGACACGTTCACAGTCCGCCTGTGGCTGTTCTCCTCCACATCATCGTTCACCTCGATACCATGGCTGGTCCGCAATAACACGAGGCATGCTAGGGTAGCCGCCAGCATAATTCCTCCTGGAACAAGAGCACCGAAACTATCTTTGTGCAATTGTTGCAATATTTTCATCGTTTTTCAGATATGTGTAGTACCATCTTAAAACAATGCGCTTCACCATTAAGTATTTAATATCCTAAATACTACATACNTTTTCAGATATGTGTAGTACCATCTTAAAACAATGCGCTTCACCATTAAGTATTTAATATCCTAAATACTACATACAACATATATCATAATATGTACATAATGGTGTACATTCACATATACTCATATATTCATATACAAATATATCTATATAAGGTGATTCACGAGTAGTTACCAGCACTCATAGGGTTTATTCCTTACACCATTTGGGGCAAAAGGAGCAAAATATGCCATGTAAATGTGGTTCCTATTCCTAATAAATACAGAGTAATTAGACAATCAGCATACCCACCCTACAGTGGAAAGGAGTTGTCAACACCGTTTACGCATCAATGTGTGGTGTGGTGTCATACACAATCGGCTGATTGGGCCATTCATTTTCCCGGCACACTTGACTGGTGTGGTGTATCCGCAATTTTTGCAAGAAGAATTGCCACTGTTACTTGAGGATATTCCGTTAGCAGTGAGACATCGCATGATCTTCCAGCATGATGGTGCACCTCCACACTTCCACCATGCTGTGGTTGAACACTTACATGTGCATTTCCCTGAGAAATGGATAGGACGAGGCGGTTTTCACCCCTGGTCTCCTCGATCGCCAGATCTATCACCAATAGATCATTGCGTATGGGGATGGATGAAGGATATTGTTTACCAAAGGACTGCACAGAACTGTGAGGAACAACTTGCGCATATCATGCCTGCCGCTACAGAAATCAATGACAGCCATGTGCAGCTAAGTAAAGCAACATGTTCGGTTCGTAAGCGTGCGGCCAAGTGTATGGGATTAGACAGAAACAGTTTTCATAACCTTTTATAAGCTTGTTAGACGCAATTGTGATGCTGAACTATAAATAATACGATCTGATAATAAATCACTGTATATACCTCGGAAAGGGTCAGTATTTTATTCGTCATTCTTCAAATGTTTCGAATTACTCTGTAAATATTGGGAATAGGGCCACATTTATATGACATGTTTTGCTCCAAAGGATGTAAGGAATAGGCCTTGTGAGTGGCGGTAACTCCTCGTGAATCATCCTGTATATCCGTGCATTGGAGGTAAAGGGCACCATGTCACAAATATAAACATTTGCAGGAGTGAAGTTTACCTCGATACCATGATGACACATAGTACCCTTCCTACTGGATAAACTGTGCATTATTCCGTATGGTATATTATGCTTTGCAACACGAAAGTAATGCAAAAAAGACAATAAGTAGAGACCTGAAAAATTCGGGAGTTTAATGACATGCAGGCTAGACTCTAAAGTCTTATGTACAAATACGCTGATATCAACTGCGCATTGGTTGTATGCTGTCACAGTGGAAGGCGACAATTGGACATCGTTCTCCAGGAAGTGTCAAACACCACGTGGACTAAAGTTATATAAACGCACGTGATTTGAATCCTAGCTTGTCCCAAAATGAATCCGCGAAATTTAGCAAGGCATTCCGGAAGAGTCTTAGAAGCTAACGCCTGGCGATGTATGATACAATGCGTTGTTAATGCAGAGGGATGCTTCTGTTTTATTAATGTCGCGAGACCGGAACGTGATCCTAACATAGCTGGAGCTCCATCCGTACAGAAACCGGCAAACTTTTCCCACATAAAGTTACGCTTCTCAAAATATTCGCTTATTATGTTCATGACATCGATACCTTTTGACGTTGTTTCCAGCTCCCGCGAAGTCAATAATTCTTCTTTGATTGACTTGTCGTCGTCTAAAAAGCGGAAAAACATGAGCAACTGACAACAATTAGAAACATCTGTCAATTCATCGCACTGCAAAGCAAAATATGGCGATTTTTTTAATTTTTGAAGCAAGTTACTCCTCGATGTCGTTTGACATTATTTCAATTCGAGCTTTTACTGTGTTGTTCGATAATGGTATTTCTTGTATTTTCTTTTTGGCTTCCATCCCTAAAACTTCTTCGACAGCCTTTATCAAACAAGGTCTCACGAGTGTTTCTCCTATCGCGTGTGGCTTTTTTGATTGCGCTATCAATTTGGATGTCTCAAATGACGCAGCTAATGCTTTTTCCGACGACGCAAATCTTGTACCACTAGACCCCAAGTTTCATATTCTTTAGATTCTCTAATTTTCCTTCGAAGAATTCTGGCGATCGGTTACAGAAATTAGGATGGACCGTTTCTAAGTGGCGTTTTAATTTTGCTGTCTTCAAAGCATCATTCCCGAGAACAGTGGCGCATATAACGNAACCTAGTAACGAGGTCCAAATTACTTGAAATATAAACTGATAATGATGTTTAGCAACTATATTAATCGCCGTAACAGTTTACATTTGACATAAAAACACAAGTTTGTATTATTATTATTTTTAATGACGTGCTAGTGTTCAGTAATAACTTTAAAAACTTAAATGGAATTATGTGGTCGCATATACAAAGTTGTACTGTCACAAAATTTGAGAAACGTCAAAAGAGTCCTAATAAGATGCCTCTACTGTAGTTGTTGAATCCCACAGTAAAATAAATAAATGTTCCGCGGACCACTTTTTTAGTCCTCGAGGACCACCTGTGGTCCGCGGACCACCGGTTAGGAACCACTGCACTAGAGGGACAGCGCACGGCATTCGTACGCATCTTGTGTAATACTATTTTGCATAAGAACTATTTCTCACCAGGTATTACCAACACACCTGTTTTCTCTCTGTTTTAATTCATGCTATTTATAAATTTAAAAAAAAAAAGATTTGGGTGGCTCTTAACAGCGAGGTTTTGAGAGTCGATGAGGGTGATTGAGGTGAGCGGCGCCGGAATGAAGGGGCGGGGGAAGCGGCAGATCCCCGAGAAAACCCGCCGGCCAGCGGCATCGTCCGGCACGATTCCCACATGCGAGAATCCGGGAGTTGCCCGGCCGGGGATTGAACCCGATTCGCCTTGGTGGGAGGCGAGTAGGCTAACCTCTCAGCAACCGCGTCCTCTAGGGGTGGGGGTGGAGGAGGGGGACAAACAGTAGCGAAAACGGTTCCTCCACATTGAAGAAATCGCCTTTTGAAATACATGGGCTAAAATNAGGAGGGGGACAAACAGTAGCGAAAACGGTTCCTCCACATTGAAGAAATCGCCTTTTGAAATACATGGGCTAAAATCATCGAGCGTGAGTCTAGCTGTTCCACTTCGGAAATTTTGACGTTAGAAAATCCGCAATGCTGCTAGCTGGAGTGATTTAGGAAAATCATGGGAAAGCCGCAAGTAGAATTGTCGGACCAGTAATCGAACCCGGTTTCTCCCGAGTACTAGTTCTGTGTTATCAATGCAGTGCTTGGTTCAGTTAAAAATAACAACGTTGGTTTAGCTAATTTGTTTATTATTATTTCTGTCTACGTTTTCGGAGGCGTTAGGATGAGAATCTGCACCGCTACCCTGGCCCGTTCTACCCAAGTGACACCTGTGATTGCTTCCAGGTAGCTACTTCCACCTACCGGAGTGCACTGAAGTGTTGACGTTTATTACATTTTTTTAAATAGGTTTTGAAGATATGTCACGGTTTTGTGACGTAATATTATTACAATTTGGATGAAAACAAATTTAAAAATAATCTTCACCTCCATTTCAGCGCAATTATGAACATTTTAACACTTAGTGCTGTGAAAAACAAAATAAGAAAACTAACATGAACACTATTTGATTTCAGCTAAATTTTTTTTTGAAGTTAGAAATGCCACAGACACAGAGAAATATCTTTGGTGTCCGGCGATTTGTTCGCCTGCAATCAGCGTTTAACCTCCGGCTATTTTTAATTTAAATTTCATTGCGAAACTTAAGATCTTGAGGGAACCATGGAAATAATTCCTATGAAATTTCTTTGTACTATCCTATCGACATGAGCAATTCATTTGAACTGTTGCCAAACATATTAAGTATACAAATTGTGGAATATGTATGGCAAAACTTATAAATTGGAAAGCCTCATAACTCCTGTAAGTCTTATCAATTTTCATAATTATTTTCAATATATATATTTTTGACATTATACTATTTGATGCAATACCACATAATTAAAAACACACTAAAGATATACAAACAGTTTCTGGCACTTGGAAACTCTTAAGATCTAACAACCTAGCAGGGGTTTATATTTTTTCATTGCGTAAAACGTGCATGCTTGAAATAATACAACCACAACTATGTAGGAACCAAATCTTGAAAAAATAAGAACACGAGACTGTCTATTTTAAAATGCTACATATTTGTACAAATGCACCGCTATCGAAAGAAAGAGAAGTCAATATTCTCTTTCTGGAGCTAGAGATTATGAATTTCTTCGCTAAAGACTGTTTGCTGCTGTTTGAGCACTAACGAATATTCCTGACTATTTCGTATCCTTCCGCAAAATGTAGAATTCATGCACCGATCGTAAATGTGACATTGTTAGAAACGTAAATACCTTACTCATATGCAAACGATTACATGAGTGTTCTCAAAAAAACAGAGAGATTTAAATAAATTTATTTTACACAAATGTAAACAATTACAGCTTTGAAATAACTTTAGTACATGGAACTGCTGTATTTTATCTACGTTATTGCCAACATTACAATGAGCATGCCAGTCAGCGTGTTAGTTAAAACTTCTGCAGTTAGGAGCTAGAATTTTCTAAGGTTAATCTCTGAAAGTGCTCAATAAATCTCGGATCAACTACAAACTACAAGCGTTACAAAATACTTACGCAAAAAAATCTTGTTTTTTTGTATTTTATTACGTGACGATTTTCGTTACACGCGTGACAGACATATCAACAAAGTGTACGGCTTACTTGATCAGAAAACTTACCTGGGTGGTTCACCTGCAGACATGATATGTTTTCTACTGGCGAATACCATTGTCTTCCTTGTCGCGTGATAGACACCAAAGCAAAATATCTTCGCACCAACAAAAAAAATCTATAGGGCTATACCACGCGCTAGATATCCGTGAGTTTCAGCAATATCGCAAGTGGGTGGGATGTCCCGCCAATGACTATAACTGTAATTCTATCAGCCACGGTTCGAAGGGTGAGGGGTTAACCGACCTGGTTATAACTTACACTTTATATACATAAAATCGAAAAACATGAAGCCTGGTGACCACTTTTTACTAACGCCTAGTGAGATTTTCAACGCCATGCATATTCTGTCGACGGGGGTACACCATTTTCTGCGTAGTAATTTACTAAAACATCGATTAGTTAAAAGAAAAATTACTTATTTAGTGTTTTTTAAATAACGTCCCGCGTTTTGGGAACACGGCGTTATCCCTGTTATAGTTGACCAGATTTGAATAATGTGTTGTATTGTAATTATCGTGACTATAAAGCTCACACGCTCACAAAGATAATTCGAACTCCCGAGAGTTTATTTCTTCTTCGTGTAGTGCCGAGCTAATAAAGGAGTCAATATTTTCTGGTCAGTTAGTACTAAGGGTTCTGCGCTTGCGTTCTGAAGTTTCTTCTCCATCCGTGCTCCTCTCCGCGAGATTAACGGGCGATAGTAGGAGTACAGTACCTCGCCTCCGTAGAGCTTCACCGTTCCTTGTGAGCGTCCAGCGAAGATCCCCCGACTGGTCGAACTGGCGGAACTACTCACAATATCTCCAACGTGCCTGTAGGGATAATGAATGTCCACCGACGTCCCAGCCTCACCTGCAAGGCTGACAGTCTGCAAACGGAAACAAGCGGCGCGCAAGCTACGGCCGGCTGATATATACCAGCATCGCGGCATTGTCTCGCGGGAGCCGGACCGTGCGGGCAGGCAGAGGAGAAAACTGCTCCGTGCAACACGGTGCTATGTCCACCGATCTCTCCAGAGGTGTATCGCAGGTGGCGGTCATTCAGGCGCCCGACGAGATGTGATAACGCGCAGCGCTGCGCAGCGCGAACAAGAGGATGCCGACGTAGCGAAGAGGGTACACTGAGCCGTGTTTTGTGTTAAGGGTATGCCGCCGTGCTTAATTTTCTCGTGAAAGAAGGACATGCGCGGTTCGCGTTAGGTATGTGTTTCTTAAATTCATAGGTTTTCAAATTATATTCTGTTCGGCCCAGCATGGCGGATTTCAAAAACGCAAGTTCCCGGCGTTGCCCTGCGAATCAAAAAAGAGCCGATTTAGCATTTGTTTGTGGGAGTTAAAGTAAAGTAGAAAGTCAGCGCTCCTGGTATAGCCTTTTTAATAGGTATCGGCCTCCGGGGAGGTTTGGAGAGGAAAGCGCCGGTTCCACCGGTATCTTGCTACGAGACCACGAGTAAATGTTATAATTAACTTTTATTACGATGCTTCTTCATTGTATTAGTAAATCATATCAACAACCTCAAATCTGCAATGCCATGTCTGCACAGTTCCACATTTCTAACAAACATAGCGTGATAATTTTAAGTAAATTTTTATTGTTCGGCAAACTGAATATAAAATAATTTCTGAAATCTTTAGGCAAGCTCATATTAATTTATAATAGCATTTAAGTCAAAACAGGAGTTGTAGAATATTAAAGGTTACATTAAGTTTATTTCACTTTCAAATACACTTTATTCGGTGTTTTGATCAAACTCTTAAACCACAACCTACAGGAATATTCCAAACTTTCATCTAGCTACGAAAAAAAAAAAAAAAAAAAAAAAAAATTAACACACACACACACACACTTACAAATATTAAATTATTAAATAGCGCGCGCTTTTCTTTCCGACACTCAGTTATATTCTGAATTCTATATTTTTGTTAGCACGAATTCCACCAGATACACCGGTCGAACGAAATGATAATTTTCGATTGGTCTGCCTTCACGTCCGACTGAAAGAAACGACCTTCGTGCAGTTTTGCTTGCCTGTGTATGAAGTTGAAAGAAACGAACCTATTGTGTCACAGCTTCAAGGCCACGGTCGTGAACTATGATTCTCAGGCTAGTGCAGCGGGAATCGCGTTGAAGCATCCGCCTTCCCCTGCTCTGGGACTCTTTTGGAATGTTTAGAGCTGAAGTACATAAATATTCAGAGAATCACTCTCTTTATAACAGTTTCTATTAGCATTACACAGGCCACCTTCAGTTACTCACTGATTTCACTTTACAGTAATCTCAGTAACGTCAGTTATTGTTCATATGCTACTGTCGAGAGCTGATGATCACCGGCACTCGTTTCCGCGGGGCGCTGGTCGACACACTGCGCGAGGCCATATTGGATACTGAAAAAAAACTGAGTTTGCTGACGCTGCAGAGTTTGTACAGTGTCCGCGAGTGAAACACGCTCTTGGCGGGCGATGCAAGTTGTCGTAGGTTCTCTGAGATATTTGAAATGTACAAATAGCAGGATCGTTAAATACAAAATAGTTCTTACTGCCATTCCGAACAAAAGTAGTACAAAAATTAACTCAAAACAGAGTTCATGTTGTTAGAAAAACTGCTTTTCTTTGGTCAAACAATTATGAATAATAGTAGTATGATTATGATGAATCTGGGGCATCGGCGTCTGGCGTAGGAGCTAAGCGCCGGCCGGCCGCCACCTTGGACCCATGTGACTTTGACCTTGACTTTTGACCTTTAACCGCCCCCCCCAAATATTATAAAAAATTATATTAAAAAATAATAAAAAAATATTAAAAAATTATTTAAAAATTTATTTTAAAAAACTAAAATTTCCTGTTGTCCCCCACATCCCCCTTCAGCGATACTCATTCCACCATCTTGGTAGGTGCAGTCCACCATCTTGGTAGGCGTCACAGCCACCGTCCGCCATATTGATTTTCTTTTCGTTTGTAATTTGTTTATATATAACTGGAGTTTGTCTCTCACCTTCGTTCGACCGCCATCTTGGTTTGTTTCGTTTACCATTTTTTTTAAATTGCTGGTGCTCTCCCCAGCACCGCGTCCAGCAGACGACTAACCCTCACCACTCCCCCTTCCAATATATTTAATTGACCAATTGTCCCACCCCTCATTCTCAATGGCTAATTTTCCACCCCCTTCCAATATATTTAATTGATCTGCCAATGTTTCTCATTGGCTAATTGCTAGGGTGTTTTCGGAAACCTTCGTTCCGACCAATCGGCGGCCTACTTTAATCTCCAGGGCAGACTATTCCCCCCCTTAAAAACTCTTTATGAGACGCACCCCAAGTCCCCTCGGGAAAGCAGTCATTTTTCTCGCCGAAGTTCCATTTCGCTATTTAAAGAGGAATGTCCAGTGACCATTTCGAAACTTGCAGGGTTTCAAATCCCTGTTAAATTTTACGATAGCCATGTTATCAAGTGAAGAAGAAAATAACAGCAACAGCAACGCAGAAGAAAATTGAGTTAATATTCTTCAGCTTATCAGCACCACATTGGCAAGAGGAGCAACTTCCTGCAACTTCCTAATTCATGTTACAAGCTTACATAACTANATTGCTGGTGCTCTCCCCAGCACCGCGTCCAGAAGACGACTAACCCTCACCACTCCCCCTTCCAATATATTTAATTGACCAATTGTCCCACCCCTCATTCTCAATGGCTAATTTTCCACCCCCTTACAATATATTTAATTGATCTGCCAATGTTTCTCATTGGCTAATTGCTAGGGTGTTTTCGGAAACCTTCGTTCCGACCAATCGGCGGCCTACTTTAATCTCCAGGGCAGACTATTCCCCCCCTTAAAAACTCTTTATGAGACGCACCCCAAGTCCCCTCGGGAAAGCAGTCATTTTTCTCGCCGAAGTTCCATTTCGCTATTTAAAGAGGAATGTCCAGTGACCATTTCGAAACTTGCAGGGTTTCAAATCCCTGTTAAATTTTACGATAGCCATGTTATCAAGTGAAGAAGAAAATAACAGCAACAGCAACGCAGAAGAAAATTGAGTTAATATTCTTCAGCTTATCAGCACCACATTGGCAAGAGGAGCAACTTCCTGCAACTTCCTAATTCATGTTACAAGCTTACATAACTACGGCATTTTAAGTGGGGGTTTTTATTTTCTGTGCATGTCCTTGGTTTATGCAGGCAGAATAATCAGAGGTCAGCGTACCCACTAAACTAAATCTGAACTTACACCAAAACAACAGGACATATATGAANAGGCAGAATAATCAGAGGTCAGCGTACCCACTAAACTAAATCTGAACTTACACCAAAACAACAGGACATATATGAAAACACCGCACTCTTTGGTTCAGAATTCAGGACGCTTTTCACCCTAATTTGCAGTCCCAAACTTTTGCGCCACAGTGGAGGGTTTGTGCGAGATTCGGTGAGAACGAGCGGAAAATATCGCTGTTGCATTCAGGCACGGATTCAAGGGTGATCGCTCCCCTCCCCCCGCTCGCAAAGCTCCTAAAAGGTAGAAAAATAAATCAAACGACACAACCGACATAATTTGTCAATCACTCGAAAGAATGCCGCACATTACACACACAAAAAAATGGCGTGTGGGGAGCGCACACCCTCCGAGTGACGGTCTTTCCAGCTGGGACCCGTAGGTGACCGTCATCCCGGAGCATGACAGAAGTGAAGCCCTAGAATGGAGCGGCGCTGGAATGCAAGGGCGGGGGAAGCGGGAGTGCCCTGAGAAAGCCCGCCGGCAAGCGGCATCGTCCAGCACGATTCCCACATGCGAGGGTCCGGGAGTGAACCCGCCGGGGATCGAGCCCGGATCGCCGTGGTGGGAGGCGAGCGCCCTGGCCACTGCGCCACCGCTGCCCCTACATTACACACAGCACTGGTGGAAGTGAAGACAACGTGGAAGAAGCTCATTTTTATTTTCAAATTCATTCCATATATTCTGAGTGAGTACAAAGACTCAAGGATGTGGAATAAGTCAAAATGAAACTAGTCTCGTTATAGTGTGAGCCATCTGGGCTCCTGGTTGTAGTGATCTTACTTGCCGACTGGGATGGGTGTTCTTAGTTTATGTGCTTTTTGTGAAACTTTTTTACGAAATAAGAAATACGGAACTGTTACTATAAATTGGACTGAGTTTTCTGTTCCCGAGCTTAGTACACACGGTGATTTCTCGTGCTCTAGGCTACACAGTTTCTTGCGTCGCAAGTACAGAACTTATTATTAACTGTTCGTTTCGCCATGTTTACCTTCACGCTCTAGCCAAATGCGTGTATATGTTATGTTTTTGTTTATGTATCTTGTGACCACTGTGTGACGAATTTAACTCAGATTATAGAAATACCGTTAGTTCTAATTTTTCAATAAAGAAAACTTACTCATACCATCAAAATCATCTGCTTTAATTTGTTTTAATTTTCTATACACGGAAATAGTAAGTTATAATTTCTCGAAACTGTTTGTTAAAAAAAAATATATATTGGGTAACTCATTAAGAACTTTATACTAGGCCAACCCTGTTTTTTAATCAAATTTGTTACAAAACTATCAGGCCCTATCGACAGCGAAAATAATAAGTATTTGTATTACTGACCCGGACTTGTAAAATTAATTTCAACCGAGTTGTACCCACAACGTAAAATATACGGACACGGATTAACAGGACTGGTTTTACTCAACTTTCACCATGACATGAAAATATATTTAAATAAAGTCATTGACTTGTATGCCAAGAAACAACAAAGTAGATTAGAAGTTGCTCTGTAAGGCATGCTTCAAAATGAACGTGTCGTTTACTTTCGAAGATTGTGGTAATCTCTGAGGTAATACTAATTTTAAGTTAAAATATTAATATTCGACATGCTCCATTTACTGTACTTACAGTTCAGTATGCCACTCAGTAAGACACATTGGAATGCACATACAATTGCGGTAGACTAGCTAACATGAGTGGAAAGTGAGGCCGCGGTGGTATAGTGCTCAGACTGCCGCCTCTCCCCACGGCGAACCGGGTTGCTTAATGTGGCTTCAATCCCGATTTTCTCACGTTGAAACAAGTCGGACGTTGCTGCTGGCCCGTTGGTTTTCTAGGGTTACTTGCATTTCTCCCAGCTCTGCATTTTGTCCTTGCTCCATATTCATCTCACTTCATCCTCATCAGCGCTGCCGACCTCCCGTGGCGCAGTCGGTTGGCCCGCAGGTATGGAGTGCAGGAGGTTCTAGGTTCGATTCCTAGGTAAGGCACGGGTGTCAATTCAAGGTAGGTCATAAGTTAGTTTGTAAGACGTCCAATAATAAGCCTGCAGACATAACACCGGAGGACGTTAACAATTAATTAATCTCATCAGCGCTGACGACCTCAGCCGTTTAGCGCCGCCCATATCTCTCACCATCATTATGAGTTAAAAGATATCTTGAGGAAATACCTGACGTGAATACGTCTTTAAAATCAGACTGACATACGAAGCACCAGGAAGGAAACGGCGATGTAACGTTTGCAGACTGAGCGACACTATAACTAAACGGTCTTAGTGACTAATAACACTATTGAGATATATTCAGTCTTCTTCGAACTGGTATAGGACTACGCAGTGAGCATTGAAGGTGGGGGCTCGTGGCGACTGGCGATACATTTGGGCGTTGGCGAAAATTTCCGGGCAGTACATCTCAGCCACTCCGATTTGCCAGTATGCTGATTTTACCGCCAAACTAAAATACATCGTCTAGATCTGTCAATTTAAGCCATAAAATACAAGCATCGATTTCGTTACTTTCATTTTATTCACATATCACAAAGAAAATATTAACTGCTAACACATACTTGTTTACGTGTAACTCACGGCCATGTTCCCGAAACAGCCACACGCCAATATTTTTTCATCGAGAAAATAAACCCCCTCCCCTTCCCTTCCCTGAAACTTTCCACTGGATCCGTGCCTTGTGGCATTGTTGCAGTATTGCTAGTGGCGTGAGACACTGCAGCACGTATTTTCCGTTTTCGTTCATTGCAGGTTTTAGCGTCATATATAAAAATCACTATGACAGTCACAAGTGACTAGTAGGTAGTTGTGGTGAGGGGAAGTAAGTTTGGGGGGG
>NQII01000447.1:233411-287165 GCA_002778355.1 Clitarchus hookeri | reverse complement strand
TCACCCCTCCACTTTTAGCCAGCAGGGGCGTTGTGCCTTTCCCCCCTCCCCAGGTGGTCGGCCATTAGTTCAGACTATAATAAGTACAATTTATGGTAACTTCTTGCCTCGTTATTTTCCAAATGTAAAGGTATTTCAATGTGTTAATTTGTTTGGTTTTGTAAAACGTATTTGATTCAGAATGTTCAATTTTTTAGGATGCTTTTATAATTCGCATTGACTTTTCACGCAAAAATTCAGTACTGTATTCTCTTAAATATTTGTAACTAGTGTTGTTTATAACCTCGGAATAAACGAAAGTACGTGTTACAAATACAAATTTACAACACACACTGATAGAGATAATATTAATATACTAAAATGAACATGGGCGTGGTTACAGAAAATTTGAGCTCCTCCCCCCACCCCTCAAAAACACTCTCGGGAAACCAAAATTCTATGCCAATGATGTATGATGACATTTAATGTATAGCTTATTTTTATTTAACGCACAGGCATATTTATTACGGATAAAAAATTCACATATTGAATTTTGTTTTAGCTTACTCGAATATCGTCGTAGTTATGATTTAATGCATCCCAAATATTAAGTTAAAAAAAGTGATGCTATTATTGTCATCCATGTCGTCTGCGATGGCAGTGGTTGCACAACTAACGCCTTTATGGCGCCAAATGTCGTNGTGGTTGCACAACTAACGCCTTTATGGCGCCAAATGTCGTTCCCGTCCCTCCTGTACATTATTAGACTTGTAGCTGCCGCTGCGAACTAGTGGGTCTTGCTGCTGAAAATGCGTCCTGGGCACTATTATCATCACTTTTCTGTCTATCGGGAGCAGCTTCACGTCTTGGAAACAACAAACAACGTGGAAGCTTCCATGGCACGAAGTGTAGCCGTCAGGTACCTATCAAAATATAAAAAACTCCACATTAATTATTAGCCTATGCATTCGTGACGTANTTAGTTCAGACTATAATAAGTACAATTTATGGTAACTTCTTGCCTCGTTATTTTCCAAATGTAAAGGTATTTCAATATGTTAATTTGTTTGGTTTTGTAAAACGTATTTGATTCAGAATGTTTAATTTTTTAGGATGCTTTTATAATTCGCATTGACTTTTCACGCAAAAATTCAGTACTGTATTCTCTTAAATATTTGTAACTAGTGTTGTTTATAACCTCGGAATAAATGAAAGTACGTGTTACAAATACAAATTTACAACACACACTGATAGAGATAATATTAATATATTAAAATGAACATGGGCGTGGTTACAGAAAATTTGAGCTCCCCCCTCTCCTTATTTTTATTTAACGCACCGGCATATTTATTACGGATAAAAAATTCATATATTGAATTTGGTTTTAGCTTACTCGAATATCGTCGTAACATATGATTTAATGCATCCCAAATATTAAGTTAAAAAAAGTGATGCTATTATTGTCATCCATGTCGTCTGCGATGGCAGCGGTTGCACAACTAACGCCTTTCTGGCGCCAAATGTCGTTCCCGTCCCTCCTGTACATTATTAGACTTGTAGCTGCCGCTGCGAACTAGTGGGTCTTGCTGCTGAAAATGCGTCCTGGGCACTATTATCATCACTTTTCTGCCTATCGGGAGCCTCTTCACGTCTTGGAAACAACAAACGGCGTGGAAGCTTCCATGACGTGAAGTGTAGCCGTCAGGTACCTATCAAAATATAAAAAACTCCACATTAATTATTAGCCTATGCATTCGTGACGTANCGAAGTGTAGCCGTCAGGTACCTATCAAAATATAAAAAACTCCACATTAATTATTAGCCTATGCATTCGTGACGTATAGTAACCAAAACTTGTTTTTCTTAATTTTCTTCTCGTAACGTGGTCATTAACAAAATTTGTTTATAGAGGTCCGTAACTCAGTAAACTAAATTTGCTGGAAATTTAAAATCATGCAGTGGTACAAATTTGCTATTTTATAGATATTGGTAGCAGAGTGCTGTCGACATAGAATAAAACGGAGACTTTTGTATCGCTTATCACCCATTTGTTGAACTATAACACTGATTTAAGCTCGACAATTTATTTGTATTTCCGAATAACCTCGGTTATGTAGAGTTTGAGGAACTAGCAAATATTTGTGAAATAATCTTCAGACATGCGAAAGGAAGCAAAACTGGTCTGCTGCCCTAGAGAATCCAGCACACAGCCACGACATTGTGATAATTCCAAGAATCGATAAGCTGCTGAGTGACAGGTTGGTGCATCGCTGGTTGCCTACCTACAGGCGTTACACATTGTGTAGCTGACATAAGCAATGCCATCTCTGAAGGCAGTATCACACCAAGTATCCCTTCCATTCATGCTTTACAACAGTCCACCATGCGCCACTGCTTTTAACTCTTTCACACCCACTTTAATTCACGCTTTCAGGTTTTATAAACTACAAATTTTATGATGCGTGCTGTACTTAAGTCGACACGACATTTGTTTCGTTGTCACAGCTAATGAGCTGTAGGCTATATGTTCGGATACAGTAATATGAACTAATTATCAACTATGCCAGTAAAACTATTTGTGAATCATTTACACAAAGGTAAGCTTATTGGTCTTTCAGTTCCGCAATGTGCAGTACAAACAATTAAATGCCGTTCACAATAAAGTAAGCACTTATAAAATTAGCGTTTGAAAAATACCACTGCCCCTACCCGTATATACACTGAAGAGCCAAAAAAACTGGTATAGGCGTGCGTATGCAAATAACAGAGGTATTGAACCAATCAGAGTAACGCGATGCGGTCGGCAGCACCTATTTAAGACAACAAGCGTCTGGCAAAGTTGCTAGATCGGTTACTGCTGCTACAATGGCAGGTTATCTAGATTTAAGTGAGGTTGAACGTGGTGTTATAGTCGGCGCACGAGAGATGGGACATAGCATCTCCGAGGTAGCGATAAAATTTGGATTTTAGCGTACAACGATTTCACGAGTGTACCGTGAATATCGGGAATCCGGTAAAACATCAAATCTTCGACATCGCTGCGGCCGGAAAAAGATCGTGAACGAACGGGACAAACGACGACTGACGAGAATCATCAAACGTGACAGACGTGCAACCCTTTCTCAAATTGGCGCGGATTTCAATGCCTCCTGCATGCCTTCAGACATTAGTCGAGTCCATGCCACGTCGTCTTGTGGCATTTCTGCGTGCTCGCGGGGGCCCTACACGATATTAGGCAGGTGTACCAGTTTTTTTGGCTCTTCAGTGTAGTTTAACGGGTACATTGACTGGCCTAAGCCCAGCTAATTTGGCAACAACGGAAGGGAAGTAGATCAATTTCTAAACGTTTAATTTAAAATGTGATGTTAACATTTGTGAATACTGAAATTATTTATTTCACTTTACGATTTTTTAGTGCATTTAAGTGAATAAATTAACAAACTTGTAAATTGTTCGATTGTCTAATAATTTTGAAGTTTTACATGACTGACTCATGAATAAAGTAATCAGGCCCATGGCAATGTTAAATCTACATATGGTGTAATAATACGCAATGTGCACAAAAGTAGATCTTAAGCAGGGCTTTTCAAAAGTGCTCAGTTTACAGTGAACAGACTATACCTACAGGTGCGTAATGTACACAAATGTGTACACTGGGTAGGAATGGGATGAAAGGCTGGGCGCTACGTTTTTTCGGCAGAAACAAGTCACGGTTCGTGTGCAACTCGAGCGTTGAAGTCTCCAGACCGTCAACGGAAGCAGTGTGTTACAGTCTTCCTACGCGTCACGCACTCGTCCTCCGTCTTCCTTGTTGTTGTTTTACTGGATAGTTGGCACCTCCTACAAATATGGAAGCGTGCATTGCAGACAAATTTCTGTTAACATCCTTAATTGCAATAGACTTTTTTAAGCGAAACATAGCATGGAAAATTTTCCACACGTCAATCTGCAAATAAAGAAATGTTGAGCGTGACGATTATAAAAAGCTGAGAGCTTCACTATGAATTGACTCGTACACAAATTTAGGAAACATACTAGTAAAAAAATATCCATACCGTTCATGCTGTGAAAAAATAACGTCTAGCTTTGTTCGTTTTACTTAAATATCATTCTTGGGAATAATAAGTAGAAAATCCCGTGTCACATACGTTCGAGACAGGTTTCCGTGCGTTTTTGAGAATTTGCATAGTAATCATTTGTAAATAATTAAAGTAATTAAAAAAAAATGAATATTTTAGTGGAATGAAAAGGAAATACAGAAGTACTTACTAAATATGACTTTCGTGTAGTTGCACTATGTTAAAAATGACCCCTGCCTGGAGGTATTTTGCGTATTCGAGGCCTAGACCAGATGGAGCGCCAAGGGTGACTCACGCATGCGTAACACATGCCTTATAGCCTCTGCGTGCAAGGCTTGGAGCCGTGACAAATATGTGGCCATTGACGTGGAGCAGTTTTAACCAGCACTGATAGTGACTTGGCATTGTTGTCCGCTCTTGTGTGACGTGTCATGTTGCCTGCATCAGCGGTTTTATTATGTGAATTAATCATACCCAGGAATGACGCTTCTTAATGATAACATTTTTCGCCTGGCCCACAGTTATGTTAACTCCGCAATATGTTGGGTGCTGTGCATTGAGTATGATCTCGGACGAGGTTTCATGGAAGTAAAATCGTCTGTTTGATCGTCACTCGAAGCATATTCTTCTGGGTCAAGAATGAGTAAGCTGCCTCAGCACGTATATGATTCACAGAAGAAACGTTACCTGACGTGCATAGCTACCTATGTATTTTGTCGAATAAAACTGCAAGAAATCATAATGGGAAACATTGCATTTCCTCGCTATCTCTCTGGTGTAAATTTGTCCAAGAGAATGTTGTATAAGTAAAACAAGTGATAGTTATTGCAGGGTGATGAATTGTCTTAAGTAATACTTTAAGGGCACCTATTTGTTTCGAGTGTTGCATTAAACAAGATAATAAGTGAAGGCACGAGTTATAATTACGGACCTAGCCATTGGCCGCGAGGGACACAACTGAGAAGTCCAATCTCCTTAGAAGATGCTGCGGCTGAAGATCGACCACGTCTGGATCATCACCCTCATGGAGAGGCACTGTGATGAATGGACGGTTTGATATATGTTATCCTTGGTTTTTTAGCAGCAGTTGTCTATGTATGTTGTGTTCGGCTTTTAAAAAGTAAAAAGACTCATTTGGAATTTCCAGTTATTCAAGTGGATTTCTCATTGATCATGAAAATCACTAAGTTTATCAAAAAGTAATTACAAAATTTATCCAATCGTTTCAAGATATTTTGTCCTAAGAACCCTGGTCGTTACTGAGAGAGAGTCGGAGCAATATTTGATTTAAGAGGCGTCCCGTATTAACTTATAAGAGAGTATATAAATTTAACGACCAGCGAAACATTTATTTCCTTTTATAAAATGACTACTTGAATAATTTAATTAAATAGAACAGTTTTACTTTACTGCATAGCACGGTGGTGATAGTTTGTGGTTTCCTATTCGTATAATCACAGTAGAGTACGGAGTTAAGTAAGGGAATCATCAATCATGGATCATGGAGCGTGCGTGTTGGGTTAGAAACTACACAAGGAAAGCAAGAACGCAAGTCACGCAAAGACGCAAAAAGTTGAACGCACATAATTCAAAGATATTGATCACAAACTCACGCAAGAAGAAAGATCGGAAGCAAAGTTGGCCAGCACTCAACTTCTTTATCTTTGGCTGTTGTTTTTCACCTCAAAGATTATATGTGATCGATTGAAAAAATCGTTTTATATTCATAAAGAAGGCGGCGATTTTCAGTTTTCGTTGTATTGTTACTGTATTTATTTTCTTACNTTATCTTTGGCTGTTGTTTTTCACCTCAAAGATTATATGTGATCGATTGAAAAATCGTTTTATATTCATAAAGAAGGCGGCGATTTTCAGTTTTCGTTGTATTGTTACTGTATTTATTTTCTTACACAGTATAATTGATGCAATTTACGTCATTAGTAGATGGATTATGGGGCCTTTGGCACATCGGGACCTGGGACCGGAGCGTCGGAGCTATTCGTGCTGTCATTCCGGTCGACCAGCGGCCATAATGGATCCAGGTGATCTTGACCTTTGACCTTAGTGACATTTTACCTTGAACACGGTGATCTTTGACCCAAACAATAACGAATTATAAACACGTATATAAAGACTATATTAAAAAATATAAAAAATTATTAAAAAATTATTAAAAGTAATGAAAAAAATTTTATTAACAACATTTAAATTTCCAGAGGTAACCCACACTGCTCTCCAAACCATACTCAATGCACCATCTTGGTAGATGCAGTCCACCATCTTAGTAGGCGTCACAGCCACCGTGCGCCATCTTGGTTACACTGGAGTTTCTCTCTCACCTTCGTTCGACTGCCATATTGTTTTTTTTTTTTTTTTTTTTTTTTTTTGTTTTTCATTTGTTTATACATTACTGGAGTTTGTCTTTCACATTCATTCGACCGCCTTCTTGGTTTTTTCGTTTTAAATTTGTTTTACATTGCTGGTTCTATACTAATCACCGGACCCAGCAGACGACTGACCCCCTTCAATCCCCGCATTAAATGTATTTAATTGGCCAATTTCCCACCCCCTTCCAATATATTTAATTGCTCCGTCAATGATTCTCATTGGCTAATTACTTTGGTGTTTTCGGAAACCTTGGTTCGACCAATTAGTAGGTTCTCCTCCATCCCCTTCCCATGTATTTAATTTTTCCGGCAATGTTTCTTATTGGCTGATTTCTCGTACATTTTCGGAAACCTTCGTTCGACCCACTAGAAGCGTTCGCTTGAACTCTACCCCTGTTTATCATTGGCTAATTTCCCCACCCCCATTACCCCCACCACCAATTATTCACCTTTGTTCGACCAATTAGTCGGAAGGTCTCCACTCACACCCCTGATTTTCATTGGCTAACCACGTCACGTGAATTTCTCTTGGATTGGCTAATTACTCGTGCGTTTTCGGAAACCTTCGTTGGTCTATCGGTGGCCTACTTAAATCGCGAGTGAGGACTATTTTTTCCCTTTAAAAACTCTTTATAAGACGCACCCTAATCCCCCTTGGGAAATCAGTTATTTTTCTCGCTCTTAGAAATGTACGCGTGTTGTCCGAGCGGCCGTAAAATACTTTCACCATTTTGGCATTTGGAAGGGTGCGCTCGCATAGTGCCTTGGACATACGGGACGAGTTAACGTACCCGCCGAAAGAATTTCTCCTGGTCCAGGGGTTGGTGCAAAGCCCGCCGAGCAGCTCTCGCGACGTCTGCGCCCGTGGAAGAGGACGTTCCCGTAGAAGACGCCCTCCCCGCAGAAGACGACGTCTGCGTGCAAGTCATCTACTCAAAAGCTGTACCCGTGGAAGATGCTCCCCTTTAAGAAATCTACTGGTAAGCTTTACCCGGTGTGGAAATCAACCCAGAACACATGTTCCCAATGTGTAAGGACTTCAATAAAGTTTTAAATGACTTCGTAAATTTTTTTTGAAACTCGGCGTGTGCATGGGAACCTAAACAAAACAACCTAAACAAAAAAAAAATTTAGTGAAAAAAAAAATGTTTTGCAACATCAAAGGTTTACGCTCGTTGGACTCGTACACCATCAAGCAGATTACCATCTCGTACAGTGACAAAGACGATAAAAAGAAAGTTTTCACTTTTTTACCGCCGTGTCTTTGGCAGCACCTCGACCGCACCATGCGACGGACGTGACACCTACAGACGTACGAGACGCACGGACTAAGGTGGTACGAGGAAATTCCGGTAATGCTGGACCCTGTGATGATTCCCTACTATCCTGTGTATGTGTTTGGAAAACGTCAAGACTCGGTGATTCGCAATGCACGCCCCATCGGAACGAACTTTGCAGACCTTCGCAATCATTGCCGCTGCCCGCCGTTTCGACAGCTCGTCGAGACGTCCGCCACAAAACTTCACAGGTGCAAAAATGAAAGATATTGCTTTGCCCCGTGCAATGCCGAAGTTCTAAGATAGCGAAGTTATGATAATCAGTGGTACGTTAAAAAAAAAAGACTATAAGGAAACGCATTGTATATTAAAAAATAATGTTACACGTGTAATGCCTTCCAAGACTCAGAGAAGAAACACGTGTAAAAAATTTATTCCTTGTAATATGCAGAATAATTATAATAATTATAATATTGTAAAGTGCGTGCATAAATAAATGTCTTTAAAACAATAAATATCTCGAATAACGTCCTGATCCGTACGTTAAAAAACATGGTTGGTAAAAAAAAATTGCATATCACCTTTATTATATATTAAAGAAAATGAAATGTTTAGTATATCAGTTTCGTTATAGTTTAAAGAAAAAAATATTCAGTGTGACACTAGCCGTCAGTACCATAACCTATATATAGGTATATATATATAACGTGTACGAACGTAATTATTTAAAAAATCAATTTAGGATTTGGAAAAAATCATGTGTCGTGAACAGATTCGTTGTACTGCTTTCTATAAAGAAATCATGGCACGAAAAACCCAAAAACAGAGTTAAAACCACTTCGCTACCCCTCACGGTAAGCGATACTCTCGGTGAAGGATCCCATGCATTCCCCGTAACCCAGGCATAGACGCTCATCTTTAAAAACATTTCCTCCCAAGTTTAAAATCAGTACATTAGGAAATTTAGGCAGCGGGGAAAAAAGTACCCATATGGTTACTCCACGTTCGGTGATTTTTCTAGCACCCATTGTCAGCATATAAAACTCTTTATACGCATAAGTAATGCACATATAGTAAGTTTTGCAGGGAAAAATTATATACCGCGAGGAGACGCTAGCGTAAAAGTACACCCATCAATAGTACAAAATCATAANTATTGCTTTGCCCCGTGCAATGCCGAAGTTCTAAGATAGCGAAGTTATGATAATCAGTGGTACGTTAAAAAAAAAAGACTATAAGGAAACGCATTGTATATTTAAAAATAATGTTACACGTGTAATGCCTTCCAAGACTCAGAGAAGAAACACGTGTAAAAAATTTATTCCTTGTAATATGCAGAATAATTATAATATTGTAAAGTGCGTGCATAAATAAATGTCTTTAAAACAATATATATCTCGAATAACGTCCTGATCCGTACGTTAAAAAACATGGTTGGTAAAAAAAAAAAAGCATATCACCTTTATTATATATTAAAGAAAATGAAATGTTTAGTATATCAGTTTCGTTATAGTTTAAAGAAAAAAATATTCAGTGTGACACTAGCCGTCAGTACCATAACCTATATATAGGTATATATATAACGTGTACGAACGTAATTATTTAAAAAATCAATTTAGGATTTGGAAAAAATCATGTGTCGTGAACAGATTCGTTGTACTGCTTTCTATAAAGAAATCATGGCACGAAAAACCCAAAAACAGAGTTAAAACCACTTCGCTACCCCTCACGGTAAGCGATACTCTCGGTGAAGGATCCCATGCATTCCCCGTAACCCAGGCATAGACGCTCATCTTTAAAAACATTTCCTCCCAAGTTTAAAATCAGTACATTAGGAAATTTAGGCAGCGGGGAAAAAAGTACCCATATGGTTACTCCACGTTCGGTGATTTTTCTAGCACCCATTGTCAGCATATAAAACTCTTTATACGCATGTGTAATGCACATATAGTAAATTTTGCAGGGAAAAATTATATACCGCGAGGAGACGCTAGCGTAAAAGTACACCCATCAATAGTACAAAATCATAAAAAACAGTTACCTTCGGCAAACAAATTGCTGTATTTTCATACATTCGTGTGCGCTCGCTCCATTAAGAGATATGTCTGATCCGCGGTAAAACACCCTCCCCCCTCCCAACATATCCCACCAACACTGCAACGTGACTTTAGCCGAATGAAAAGTGACATGCGAACATATATATATACATATGTGTGTGTGTGTGTGTGTGAGTGTGTGTGTACGGCCTCTAATCCAGTAGGTGTTAGTATTCACTCTTTATGAATTACGCGAACTAAAACATAGTTTTATTCTCGAGATGCTAGTGAACAATGCAGATTTATATCACAATACGAATTCCAGCAAAGACACGCGCATACAGCTATCATTCAACACCCTTCAACCTCGTCGAGACATNTATATCACAATACGAATTCCAGCAAAGACACGCGCATACAGCTATCATTCAACACCCTTCAACCTCGTCGAGACATATATGGAAAGACTTCACAAGTGCGAAAAAAAAATAGAGCATATTGCAGCCTGTGCATTAGGAGGCCATGAAACTTTAGAGTTATGTTGATCCCTTTCGAATATAGAAAATTAATTCTATGTACAATTTTGTTGTAAATAAATTCTGGCTCGAACTCCACCTTTGTTTTTTTTACTCCTAGNTATATCACAATACGAATTCCAGCAAAGACACGCGCATACAGCTATCATTCAACACCCTTCAACCTCGTCGAGACATGTAAGGAAAGACTTCACAAGTGCGAAAAAAAATAGAGCATATTGCAGCCTGTGCATTAGGAGACCATGAAACTTTAGAGTTATGTTGATCCCTTTCGAATATAGANCAGCCTGTGCATTAGGAGGCCATGAAACTTTAGAGTTATGTTGATCCCTTTCGAATATAGAAAATTAATTCTATGTACAATTTTGTTGTAAATAAATTCTGGCTCGAACTCCACCTTTGTTTTTTTTACTCCTAGCATACAAAGTTAAGTTGGAATTGATTAAATGTTTTCGAAGAAATAGCATACTATACTACAACAGCTAGATTGCCGCCATTTTGAAAATAAGTTTTTGACATACCTGAAACATATTTGTACATATCAACTGCGGCAGTACAACTTGATTGCCAAATTTGGTAGGAATCTCTCAATTGTTTTCCAAGAAATTACACAAATGCTTAATTAATTCACGTAGCATTATCTTACAAAAGCCGCTCTTTTTTTATATTTGATACTTGTAATAGATACTGTCAACGTAAAAATTTGGTTGAAATTAGTTAAATGGTATAGTAGTTATACAAAATTAACCTAACATATTTGTATGGCCGCCATTTTGAAAATTAGTACCTAATAAATTTAATGACTAATTTTACCTCGTCTATCATAGTATTTCTTACGTGCTAAATTTGGCGAAAATCGGCTGAGTAGTTTTCGTGTTNACTAATTTTACCTCGTCTATCATAGTATTTCTTACGTGCTAAATTTGGCGAAAATCGGCTGAGTAGTTTTCGTGTTATAATGTCAAATATTTATTTTTACATGTAGAGATATCTTTCAAAATGGCAGAGGAAAGTGCTGCTTCACTTCTGCACTCTCGAGTATTCTCTGGCCTGGGACTGAACCGAGAACCTTACGGTAGGAAGTCAGCGACTTACACCCTCGGAGGGGCCGCGGTGGTTGAGCGGTTAGCCTGCTCCGCCTCCCACCAAAGCGAACCAGGTTCAATCCCCGGCCTGGCCGATCCCGGATTTTCGTGAGTGGGAATCGTGCCGGACGGTGCCGCTGGTCGGCGGGTTTTCTCGGGGATCTCCCGTTTCCCCCCATATCTTAATTCCGGCGCTGCTCTATGCTCACATCAATCACCCGAATCGGCTCTCAAGACCACACTGTTCACTCGCTCTCTCGCGTTTACCTCGGGACAACTGCGCGCACGTAGACCACTCTTGCCCGCGGACGCGTGTCGCGTGTCGCTCAGGGAAAGTAACGCACGGCGCCGCAGTGCCCCGTGTGACAATGGCATTGCCTTCACCAGGACTCGCTCCTGTGCGCACGGCTCTTCGCATCACCGCGACTTCTTCGCTCAGTCGCCCGGATCGTCAACACCTGTTCCTCGCACCTGCACGAACTATTTCCACGTCGGTTCCGTGACAGAGTCACTGATTCATCTTTCGGTTTCAGTTGCGGCAGCGTGCACTTTCATTGTTTTTAGGCAGTCATTCTAGGTGCGGAAATCATGGTACAGTCTTCTTAAAGAAAAGTAGCATAAAACAAGCAGAAAGTACACTCCTGGACATTAAAATTGCAACACCAAGAAGAACGCACCTGAAGGACACAACTTTGCGAGAATGTGTAGAGCACGGTAGGAAAATTACGTGATTATAGTCTATTCGCGGTTTCTTCACACTTTTAGAATCGAACACTTGAAAAATCACCCCATGTATGACGTGTTTATTTGTTCTCTAAATATGCCATGAATACGAAGCGTCTAATACTCACGTACTTAAATTTTGGTTAAATTCAACTGTAATTGATATTTGATAAATAAATTTTAATAATTTATTTCTAATATGACTAAAAGTAGTGGGAAAATAGGTGTGTTGGTAATGGCTAATAAGAAATAATTCTTATGCGAAATATTATTAGACAGAGGGCGCACGAATGCGATGCGTTGTCCCTTTGTTTGCATGAGGCGGAGGGATATCCTGGAAGTAGAACTTCAGCACGACTTCAGAAAATTTGGAAGTAACCGTGAATGGACTAAAGTTGTTCAGTAGAGTGGCGTAACACATGCGCCAGGGCGACAGTTCAGTGTTACCAGGTGTAGGGATAAATCCCTCAGTGTAGGGGTTTTTTTCCACTCAAAAAGGGATTTTGGGATTTTCTGTTAAAACCAGCAGGAATGTAGGAATTTTTTTCCCTACTCTTGAACGAAAATTTGAAAACGTGAAATAAAGAACACGGCCTCATAAAATAGCGGTTTTGTATTTCAGTTGGTTACTGCTTCAATCTTNATGGACTAAAGTTGTTCAGTAGAGTGGCGTAACACATGCGCCAGGGCGACAGTTCAGTGTTACCAGGTGTAGGGATTAATCCCTCAGTGTAGGGGTTTTTTTCCACTCAAAAAGGGATTTTGGGATTTTCTGTTAAAACCAGCAGGAATGTAGGAATTTTTTTCCCTACTCTTGAACGAAAAATTGAAAACGTGAAATAAAGAACACGGCCTCATAAAATAGCGGTTTTGTATTTCAGTTGGTTACTGCTTCAATCTTNTTTGAAAACGTGAAATAAAGAACACGGCCTCATAAAATAGCGGTTTTGTATTTCAGTTGGTTACTGCTTCAATCTTAGGTTATTTTTACCGTTAAAAAAATTCAGTTGTTGCAGCTGACTATACCTGTGAAAGCCAGTGCTAGTGTCAGCGAAGCGGCGGCAGTCGGGACAGGGAGTCGATTTAAAAACACGCTATTCAGTATATTTTTCGCTTTGAAGTGAATTTAGTGTGCAATGTAAAGTGACGTTTTTTATTTCAATACGTGCGATAAAAATGAAGGTGAGGATTATCAGTTTACGCTTGTGTCGTTAATGAATTTCAATTAAATAATTCTATGTAAATTCCACAATTTGCCATCATATTCTATATTATGAATATGGTAATTATCTTATTATTTGAAAATGTTCACCAAAGCTTATTGGTATCATAATTAACCCTAGGTGTTTTGGCAGTAAAAACTACCTTTCCACACGTGTGTATAGATGTATATATATATATATNTCATAATTAACCCTAGGTGTTTTGGCAGTAAAAACTACCTTTCCACACGTGTGTATAGATGTATATATATATATATTTATTTATTTATATATATTTCAAGGGGAAAAGGATTTTTCAAGGGGAAAAAGGAATTTTCTACTTGCTTGGTAGGTATATTTGTTTTGTACAACCTGACCACACTGGGCGATACCGATAAGCGGTATGTNGATTTTCTACTTGCTTGGTAGGTATATTTGTTTTGTACAACCTGACCACACTGGGCGATACCGATAAGCGGTATGTAAGAGGAGGTTGGGGAGCGCTGCTGGATATTATCATTGTGTTTCTCCACCGTCCGTGTGCACAGATGGAATGAGCACGCCGTGTCGAAGAGTACGATAACCACACGAAAAAGATTCCGCATGAGAATCGTGACCTATCAAGATTATGGATTATCCTACGGCAAAATTTCGTTCTCGCTTGGGAAGAATTGCAACCTCAGCGAAGCGGATACGGGATCATTGGTTCGAGAAGGCACGGGCTGAACGACGTGCAAGAAGCCAACGGTCCCAATGCACCAACGGACGCGAGGAAATTATGCACGTGGCACGTCAACCTGTGTCCGCACTCACGGCTCGTCACCGACTGCCCAGGCGCCCATTATCGCGGCTGCCGCTGACTACCCACCACAGGTACCTGCAACTGCTGTGATGTGTGGAGCATCGGGCCTGAAGTGACGAATGGCATACCGCCATGTTCTCCGACGAATACCGCTTCTGCTTGCAGCATCACGATGGCCGCATCTGTGTCTTGCTGCACCGTGGCGCAAGCCTGGCCGAGTCCTGCATTATGCACCGTCTTACCGGCCCAGCACCTGGAGTTGTGGCGTGAGGTGTCGTTGGACTCCAACCCCGTTACATCGCTGATGTGTCGGAGCCTGTGGTTTTCCCCTGTCTTCGGGACCAGGCCGGAAGAATACGACAAGTGGCGAGAAGAGCTTCCCGAGGACCCACGTTGGGGGTATTCGGGCGAAGGCTTCAATCCGAGAAGTCGGAATATCCTTGATTGGCGAGGAGGACAGGTTATACCCAGAAAACCGGTGGAATACCGCGTATGGCGCTGAGAACAGTGAATGGTCCGAAGAGCAGAAGAGGAGAAAGTGCCGTGCACTGTCCCACCCATCCGTCTAACAGTGGAGGATGGAGGGTGTGCCGGCCTCCGGGCCGTGAAACCTGTCTTCAGGGCCGGCGAGCAGGACAATGCGCAACTGCGCGCATCGGCCGACGGCTACCTGGATGTCCGCCGCGACCCACACTTGCTTCCTTCCCCCTGCGCGTTCACCAGATCTCTCGCCCGTCGGAAACGCGTGGTCCACGGTCGGAGGACGACCGGCCTACCACGGGACACCCCCTTCCACGATAAATGAGCTTCGTGCGCGCATTAGTTTCTTTCTCTCAACGCTGCATCACGCAGCAGCGGTGATTGCCACCCCTGGCGGGGCCACGCGGTACTGACCACCCCGTACTCTGTGCGTCATACCGAGCTGCAAGAGTATCACGTCACCTGTGCGTGACGGGAATTTAATCCAATAAATATGGCCGCGATAGCTCACGTCTTTCTTGTCGCAATTATAATGTTCAGCGGTGTATTTATTGTTAAGTCATAAAATGACAGGGCCATCGCTAAAAGTATCACAGAGGCGAAATGCCGACGTAGGAAGACGGTACGCCAGTTAAATGGCTTTGTACGTAAAGGCTATGAGGCGTGTGATGTGTGTGCTTGGGTCACCCTTAGCGCTCCTGATCTACTAGGCCTCGAATACGCAAAATACCTCGAGGCAGGCAGCAGTTTTAACATACTGCAGTTATACCGAAGACAAATTTAGTAAACTATTTCCGTGTTTTCTTATCATCATACTGAACCATCCATTTTTTCTCTCTTAGATCATACATAAGTACACTTATTTACAAATAATCATTTCAATTATTTAATTAATTATTATATTTATTGAACGAAGAAATTATTCTCAAGAGCCCTTGACAATCGGCCTTAGACGTATGTGTCACGGAATTTTCAGTTGATTATTCCCACACGTAATATCCAAGTAACATGAACAAAGTTAGAGTCTATTTGTACACTCCATGAAAATTCTCGCAAATTCACCACATCGCTGTATGTAGCACGTTATGTTTTAAAGCTCGAACGGTAATTTTTTTTCACACTTCTATGATAAGTTTCCTAAACTTGTGGAAAAGTGCCGATGCGTAGTGATGTTCTCTACTTTGTATAATCGTCACGCTTAAAATAAAATGTCTAAATATTACGAATTTTACTTCACTTAGTTGGATGCTTTCTTCTTGTTGTGTGCTGCTTGCATCACAAACCCCACTCCTGTGCAATAAGTACTATGCGGTGAACTTCGTGACCAAAAGTGTGAACAGAAAAAAAAAAAAAAAAAAAAAAAAAAAAAAAAANTTATAGCTGGCTGGCATTTTATTGACTAATCCAGATATCCATGCAGGGATTCCTCTTTCATCACATCTTGTATATTTTCACCACACGTAAACGTAACACTATTATGGGTGTGATACCTGGGATTCATGCTTCGACTAAGGGACAGTGTGAAATGCAAATTATGTTACACTTATCCTCATTTTAATTGTAATGCATGTGGAACAAAAATATACGCACAATCATGCGTCTCACAATTTTAATGAAACATTAGGAAATTGCACTACTTGGATCATTTTCTGGTGGCCGGGGTAGTGTAGTGGTCAGACTACCCGCCTCTCATCAAGGCGAGCTGGGCTTGATTCCCGTCGGGGTCACTCGGATTTTCGCATGTGGGAAACGGGACGGAAGTTGTCGTTGACCGGCGGGGTTTCCTCGGGGTACTACCGCTTACCCCACCGTTGCATTCCGCTGATGCTCCATCCTCATTTCAGTTCTCCGTCACCGATGCTCAAGGTCTAGCCGTTAAATGTCAACCAAAATCTCTCACCTGTAAATTGCAGCCATAACTGATTTTAGAATTCCTGTCAGAATTTGGTGGCGATTTATTTATAAGTTTATTTCAAAAGCGTTTAATTATTCGCGAACCAGCCATTGACTTTTTATGAGTGCCAGACACAGATATCAATGGGAAAATGTGAACGAAATGTACATGAAAAGTGCTAGCAGTAGGTTACCCACCTGCGGAACATCGCAAGTTCGAACAAGGGGTCGCAAAAAGCCGGCCAGCAACTGTTCACATAAATACATACTACATGTCCCTGAATGTATACTACAAACTTAAAGAAGTGGCATGATAAGTAAAAGTAGGTGAAAAATACATATACAACGTCTGAACTAAAGAAAATATTTAGGGAGGTATATGGGCAATAAAATAAAGGACTACGATGCCTACCAAAGCAGGCAATCCGGCTGCGTCCTTTGAATATTAGCGCTCTCATTTATTGAGAATGGTTGCTGTAAGTGTGATTTACTATAGGCCATCATGTTTGATGCTTTGTACAATTCGACTTCAACAAATAGGGGCCCAATGGCTTTTTTTTGCGATGATAATCGGAAAAGTTTAAATTTAGTTATGAACCAGATTTCTAGGGATTTCGAATTTGCAAAAAAATGAGCACTATCCGATAATGTGTAGTTGAATTTTGTAAAAGTTATAATATCTTTAAGAAAAAAAATGAAAAGTCTTAATTTGCTAGCTGTTTTTCTTTATTATTACATACGTCAGGTCAGATATTTTTCTTGTTAAATGGAATACTTCAACATATTTCTAACCTACACTCAGGTATATGCTATATATGCCCTTTCAGTGGCGAGCTTTTCCAAAGTCTGCCGAACGTTTGAGGTAGGAACATGAAATTTCATGCTAGTAGCTACTAAAATATGGTGCGAAAAGGAGGAGAGATACATATAATGGAAATGTAATATATGAAGGAGAGCATGGTACTCCCCAAGTATGCCCCCTCTAAATTATGGAGAAGTAAAGGGGAATGGGGGAAGAGGGATCAAGTAAAGTAATAATAAAAATGGAAGTTGTCAACTAAGTTCACAAACGTATCCTGCAGCTTTAAAAGGTTAAGAAGTAGCAAAGGGGCATGCAAAATGAGTGAGCCAGAGGAGGAGGAGGGGGGATAGTTGAATGGGGTAGAGAGGTTGTCGTGTAACGCCTTTTGAGTAGAAGCCTCGCTGACCCCCTTTGCGAGCGCCTCCCAGTTGACACGTATCACGAGGCAGGTGGCGGATCGCTGTTACACGTGTCCTGTTGCTTAGGCCTCCTTACCACCCTCCCAACCCCTACGCCTCTAGCAAGCCCGGGAGATCTGTTGAGCGCAGAGGTATCACGAGATAGAGAAACGCAGTTTGCCTAAATTCAGAAAACATGCATCGCGGAAGAAACAGCTGACAAACTGGATAATGGTGCCGAGAACACCCCCCTCCCCCCTTAGCTAACCACAGGACAGTGTGGAAACGCACCGAGAAATAGCTGACAGAGCAAGCTAGGAGCAAAGTGCCACCTTCCCCAACCTTCAGGAACCAGGGCACGTGTTTTGAAAGGCATTTTTCTGCTTTCTACCAGCTCACCCCCTCCCCCAATAATAGAGACAAGTGCCGACACTTAAGGGTAGAGGCTGGCAAGAATAAAAACCCCTTTACGAGAGAAGTGGGGTTCAGTCAATTATTACCGCCCAGAGACGTTAGTTCGAGAGAGCAGTCAGTTGAATATCGCCCCGCAAAGAGTGATCAACCGTGCCGAGGGGGCCGGGGGCACATCGGACCCTCGGCCACGTCAGTACGACAGTAGAGCAGTCCAGGGGAGACGACTACATACACGGGCATTTTTCCAAAGGCCGCCCAACTCACCCGAGCTCATCCTCAGCTGACAGCCTACCAGCGCCGACAGCAGCAGAGTTAAGTATACAATCGCCGTCCAGAGAAACCCCCCTTCATCACGAAGTCGTCCACAGTTAATACGAGTAGTCAAATTAGGTACCACACCTCGGAAGTGCTGCTGTATGTTGTTTGTGTTAAACTCGAGACAATATATCTATCCTTGCAAATGAAACACCAAAAGACTACATTATTGCAATACCCCCAACCTTCAAGGCACATTATAGTCTGTGCTTGGAGGAATTAACTACGACCCTATACGCCACCCTGTCTTCCACAGTGGCGTAGTGTCAAGTTAAATTATTTGGCGACCAACTGTAGGGCGTAATTAACCTTAAGTACGTGGGGCCCAGTAGTGGCGGTATAGCGTCAAGGTGATGGGTTACAAATTACTTCTGTTTCAGTCCTCAGAAAGATGGAAAGTGAAGACCAGAGAAAAAGGGGTTGATATAGTACAGACATCGTCGGGAACAGATGGTGCCGAAATGTCGCTAGTAATAAAACCAACAATGTACTTCTGTGTCGTCATCGTTGTGTAGTCCAGTTTTGTGCAAATNCCGAAATGTCGCTAGTAATAAAACCAACAATGTACTTCTGTGTCGTCATCGTTGTGTAGTCCAGTTTTGTGCAAATAACTGCGCCTTCACCCTAGTACCAGTCCTCGATGAGTATTTGCGGAGTTAGCCTGCTTCGGTTATTCATTTCGTTGTTTTTGTGTCATCTCTGCTGTGAAATTTTGACTGGATTCCTTGGGGAAATTTCTTAAAATCTGTGTTCACTACAGCTAATCTCGGCTTGTTTGCAGTATATATTTTCTTTGACGACATATGAAGCTTTGAAATGGCTGATGTCCACAATAATAATATTTCGTTTATAGGAAATATTTTAGCCCAAGAACCAACAGTACGTTTTATTGAAACATTTGAGTCGCAATACAGCATCTTCATGTAAACAAATGTGTTTCAGAGTCACACACACATGAAGGTAAAAAAAAAANAACCAGCCATTGACTTTTTATGAGTGCCAGACACAGATATCAATGGGAAAATGTGAACGAAATGTACATGAAAAGTACTAGCAGTAGGTTACCCACGTGCGGAACATCGCAAGTTCAAACAAGGGGTCGCAAAAAGCCGGCCAGCAACTGTTCACATAAATACATACTACATGTCCCTGAATGTATACTACCAACTTAAAGAAGTGGCATGATAAGTAAAAGTAGGTGAAAAATACATATACCACATCTGAACTAAAGAAAATATTTAGGGAGGTATATGGGCAATAAAATAAAGGACTACGAAGCCTACCAAAGCAGGCAATCCGGCTGCGTCCTTTGAATATTAGCGCTCTCATTTATTGAGAATGGTTGCTGTAAGTGTGATTTACTATAGGCCACCTTGTTTGATGCTTTGTACAATTCTACTTCAACAAATAGGGGCTCAATGGCTTTTTTTTTTGCGATGATAATCGGAAAAGTTGAAATTTAGTTATGAACCAGATTTCTAGGGATTTTGAATTCGCAAAAAAATGAGCCCTATCCGATAATGTGTAGTTGAATTTTGTAAAAGTTATAATATCTTTAAGAAAAAAAAATGAAAAGTCTTAATTTGCTAGCTGTTTTTCTTTATTATTACATACGTCAGGTCAGATATTTTTCTTGTTAAATGGAATACTTCAACATGTTTCTAACCTACACTCAGGTATATGCTATATATGCCCTTTCAGTGGCGAGCTTTTCCAAAGTCTGCCGAACGTTTGAGGTAGGAACATGAAATTTCATGCTAGTAGCTACTAAAATATGGTGCGAAAAGGAGGAGAGATACATATAATGGAAATGTAATATATGAAGGAGAGCATGGTACTCCCCAAGTATGCCCCCTCTAAATTATGGAGAAGNCCAAATTATGGAGAAGTAAAGGGGTATGGGGGAAGAGGGATCACGTAAAGTAATAATAAAAATGGAAGTTGTCAACTAAGTTCACAAACGTATCCTGCAGCTTTAAAAGGTTAAGAAGTAGCAAAGGGGCATGCAAAATGAGTGAGCCAGAGGAGGAGGAGGGGGGATAGTTGAATGGGGTAGAGAGGTTGTCGTGTAACGCCTTTTGAGTAGAAGCCTCGCTGACCCCCTTTGCGAGCNGGGATAGTTGAATGGGGTAGAGAGGTTGTCGTGTAACGCCTTTTGAGTAGAAGCCTCGCTGACCCCCTTTGCGAGCACCTCCCAGTTGACACGTATCACGAGGCAGGTGGCGGATCGCAGTTACACGTGTCCTGTTGCTTAGGCCTCCCTACCACCCTCCCACCCCCTACGCCTCTAGCAAGCCCGGGAGATCTGTTGAGCGCAGAGGTATCACGAGATAGAGAAACGCAGTTTGCCTANCCCCTACGCCTCTAGCAAGCCCGGGAGATCTGTTGAGCGCAGAGGTATCACGAGATAGAGAAACGCAGTTTGCCTAAATTCAGAAAACATGCATCGCGGAAGAAACAGCTGACAAACTGGATAATGGTGCCGAGAACACCCCCCTCCCCCCTTAGCTAACCACAGGACAATGTGGAAACGCACCGAGAAATAGCTGCCAGAGCAAGCTAGGAGCAAAGTGCCACCTTCCCCAACCTTTAGGAACCAGGGCACGTGTTTTGAAAGGCATTTTTCTGCTTTCTACCAGCTCACCCCCTCCTCCAATAATAGAGACACGTGCCGACACTTAAGGGGGGAGGCTGGCAAGCATAAAAACCCCTTTACGAGAGAAGTGGGGTGGTCAATTATTACCGCCCAGAGACGTTAGTTAGAGAGAGCAGTCAGTTGAATATCGCCCCGCAGAGAGAGATCAACCATGCCGAGGGGGCCGGGGGCACATCGGACCCTCGGCCACGTCAGTACGACAGTAGAGCAGTCCAGGGGAGACGACTACATACACGGGCATTTTTCCAAAGGCCGCCCAACTCACCCGAGCTCATCCTCAGCTGACAGCCTACCAGCGCCGACAGCAGCAGAGTTAAGTATACAATCGCCGTCCAGAGAAACCCCCCTTCATCACGAAGTCGTCCACAGTTAATACGAGTAGTCAAATTAGGTACCACACCTCGGAAGTGCTGCTGTATGTTGTTTGTGTTAAACTCGAGACAATATATCTATCCTTGCAAATGAAACACCAAAAGACTACATTATTGCAATACCCCCAACCTTCAAGGCACATTATAGTCTGTGCTTGGAGGAATTAACTACAACCCTATACGCCACCCTGTCTTCCACAGTGGCGTAGCGTCAAGTTAAATTATTTGGCGACCAACTGTGGGGCGTAATTACCCTCAAGTACGTGGGGCCCAGTAGTGGCGGTATAGCGTCAAGGTGATGGGTTGCAAATTACTTCTGTTTCAGTCCTCAGAAAGATGGAAAGTGAAGACCGGAGAAAAAGGGGTTGGTATAGTACAGACACCGTCGGGAACAGATGGTGTCGAAATGTCGCTAGTAATAAAACCAACAATGTACTTCTGTGTCGTCATCGTTGTGTAGTCCAGTTTTGTGCAAATAACTGCGCCTTCACCCTAGTACCAGTCCTCGATGAGTATTTGCGGAGTTAGCCTGCTTCGGTTATTCATTTCGTTGTTTTTGTGTCATCTCTGCTGTGAAATTTTGACTGGATTCCTTGGGGAAATTTCTTAAAATCTGTGTTCACTACAGCTAATCTCGGCTTGTTTGCAGTATATATTTTCTTTGACGACATATGAAGCTTTGAAATGGCTGATGTCCACAATAATAATATTTCGTTTATAGGAAATATTTTAGCCCAAGAACCAACAGTACGTTTTATTGAAACATTTGAGTCGCAATACAGCATCTTCATGTAAACAAATGTGTTTCAGAGTCACACACACATGAAGGTAAAAAAAAAACGCATGGACATGACAGAGAAAACCTAAACGAATGTGGCTCCTATACAGTAACATTGCGTTAAATACGTTGTCTGGGTTTTTGTTTCACTAAATAAAATTTCTTGCTTATGGCGCGAAATACTTGCTGGGTCGGCGGCCATCTCCCTCCATTCCGGGAGTCGGTTACTCAAAAGGGCTTTCCGATAGGCCGGGTCAAGCGACTCTCTGGTCAAGTTGAGCATTTTATCGTAACTACATAGCTTATTATAGTTAATGTTAGTACACTGGAACATCGTTGTTTTTTTTAACATGCCCCGAGTAGGCCGGTCGATTACGCCGACATGTCGCTTCACAAAGGATTATACGTAGTAAACACAGTACGTTCGTGGACGTCGTGGTGCGTGGCTGCCTACACTCGGTGCGCCAGTATATGAACTTATTGCACGCAGACATGATGCGAGGCTGCCTACAATCGGTGGGCCAGTATACGAACTTAATGAAAGCCGCTGTGATTTCGTGGCTGCCTACACATGGTGCGCAAGTTTACAAACATATTGAACGCAGCTCTGATGCGTGGCTGCCTAAATTCAGGGCACCAGTCTACGAACTTATTGAACGCCGCAGTGATGCGTGGCTGCCTACACATGGTGCGCAAGTATACAAACATATTGAACGCAGCTCTGATGCGTGGCTGCCTAAATTCAGGGCACCAATCTACGAACTTATTGAACGCCGCAGTGATGCGTGGCTGCCTATACATGGTGCGCAAGTATACAAGCATATTGAACGCAGCTCTGATGCGTAACTGCCTAAATTCAGGGCACCAGTCTACGAACTTATTGAACGCGCAGTGATGCGTGGCTGCCTACACATGGTGCGCAAGTATACAAACATATTGAACGCAGCTCTGATGCGTGGCTGCCTAAATTCAGGGCACCAGTCTACGAACTTATTGAACGCCGCAGTGATGCGTGGCTGCCTACACATGGTGCGCAAGTATACAAACATATTGAACGCAGCTCTGATGCGTGGCTACCTAAATTCAGGGCACCAGTCTACGAACTTATTGATCGCCGCCATGATGCGTGGCTGCCTACACATGATGCGCAAGTATACAAACATATTGAACGCCACCATGATGCGTGGCTGCCTACACAGGGTGCGCCAGTCTACAAACTTATTGAACGCATTGTGATGCATGGATGTCTACACTCGCGGCGCCAGTCAGTCCACGAATTTCTTGACTTTGGTAGTAGTTTCCTCTCACTTGTACGTACTTTGTCGCTTCACGATATATTGTTCTGGTTCGGCCCATTGTCGACCTCATACTTCGTGTCCGTGTAACCATCGCTCTCTGTACGTCGTGCGTTTGAATACGTCACTCAATCGACTTAGCACTTGCTCTACTGGTCGCTTCACGATATATTGTTCTGGTTCGGCCCATTGTCGACCTCATACTTCGTGTCCGTGTAACCATCGCTCTCNTGCATGGATGTCTACACTCGCGGCGCCAGTCAGTCCACGAATTTCTTGACTTTGGTAGTAGTTTCCTCTCACTTGTACGTACTTTGTCGCTTCACGATATATTGTTCTGGTTCGGCCTATTGTCGACGTCATACTTCGTGTCCGTGTAACCATGCGAGAGACATGCAGTACGCAAACTTATGCAGTGAGTTAGCTGAATCCACTTGCTCTACTGGTCGCTTCACGGTAACGTCTGGTACTGGCCCTCTCCGATCATTCCTGTTCCATCAAGTTGAATGTTATCTCACTTAAGAACTGACGAGTGCTTATCTAACGCACTCTCTTATGGGCTTGCGTGGTAACGTGGTTGGAATAGCCATTCGTTACTGTTTTAATCGTACGCCTGTCAGATGCATTTGTAATTAATATCATTTGCACCATCAGCAGAAACCTGAGTTTCGGAAACCCGAATTTCGTAAGCGAAGTTGTAGTGATAATTTAATCCTAGAATGTGTGTTTATATGTTTGTATTTGGCGGGAGAAATTGCAGGTAAATTGTTTAGAGAATCTTCCTGTCTCTGAAAATCTTGACAATAATGGAAAATATAATAAAAATAAAAAAAAATTAAAAAAAAATTAATTAAGAAACGCCACTAAGTGTTATTTTAAGTAATTTACATTGTTTAATAAGCTTCGAGAGGTGGTACTTACATAATTTTTTCAAAAGATAATGTGCCGTTGAAATTATGTTTAACCCACAAACATAGCCCCAAATGGCAACGAAACTGTATTTTCGCGTCGCTTACACCGCATACAACCTTAATTCGAGGTTATTGGCACTTCAATGTTCGTGTGACGGTTTAAACTATTTATTCGTCTTCTGTGCATGTATTCATTATTTAGATCACGAACTGCCTGTCATAATAACTATAAAAATCAAGAATACGAACAGAGACATGTCGTTTGTGGGATCCAGTTTCCCAAAAATCCGCACGGTTTAAAAATTATATATAATTATATGTGTAACCTCGTTATGTCGTCTTTACATTGTAACTGAGATGTGCACGAACGTCTTAAAGCATTTGCATTTCTAAACAGTGCGCTAACTATGTATGAAGCCACGTGTTTTGACAGTTATAATGGAAAAACAGGCGATCAATGTTGTGACACAGACAGGGTTACTCCGTACTTGGCATACGCACTCTACCTCATATGCCTTCTACGGGAAGGAATTTCCTTTGTTGTTTTTCAATATCAGATGCAATTTCACACAAGGTTCGCTGACAATAATTGGCTTCTACAAAAAGTCCGTGGTTATAATTAAGAAAGTCGTTTAAAAATTATTTTGCAATGAAAAATTTGAAAAAAAGATATTTTCGCAGTAGAAAAAGTTATTGAGTATTGAGACAAATATACAATGAAAAGTTCATTATCATAGAGAACGTTGTCAGCGAAATACATTGTGCTATTATTTTTTCTCAGTAGTTTCTGTACACGGGTTATATTTTATATCTTAGTTACTCTATGTTTTAAACAGCGGTAAATAGTTAAGTTCGTCTTTTTGAAACCAATCGTATATATTTATGTTTTCATTATAGCGTGGCTTACGAATTTCTGGTTCAACATGAGAAGATTTTGGTATTGGTTGTTGTTTTTGTTGTTGGTATTCGCGGATGATACCTAACTGGTTTAATGCAAGGTTTTGTATTTGATTTCAATGTTATGGCTGACGTCTAACTGGTGTCCTTAAGTCCATGGTTTGGATTTTGATCTTCTCGTGCGTGATTTTGTATCTTGATGCTTAAGCATTTCAGGCAAACTTTGTTCAATTATTGATACATTCGACATGGCGTCGGAAATTTTTTTTAAGGCTGATGGGGTTATTGTGCCTCACACAATTTTTCCTATAATCAGAGATGGAGCGTTGCTAATCCTTAGCCCTTTTATTTTAGACGTAGGGTGGTTAGTTGGGGTTGGCTATGGAGGTTTGTGAGTCTGTCGTTGATCACGCGGTGAACTAGTGTGAGTTCGCCTTAATGTCATCATTTGGTTATCAGTTTCGACTAGTTCTGCAGTGGCGCATGTTTTCACTTTATTAATCACCTCCATTGCAAAAATCATTCGAAGAACATATACACGGTCGTTATATACCCACTATGCATATATTCATTTGAAAACTTGCAAAGAAAATTTTCTTCTGTCTCAGTGTTCCAACAAATTGACGGTTTTGTAACTGCCGACACGACGACGTCATTCCAATATGTCTCGTTACAAGTGAANCAGTGTTCCAACAAATTGACGGTTTTGTAACTGCCGACACGACGACGTCATTCCAATATGTCTCGTTACAAGTGAACAGCAAACAGGCTAGAAAAAATTGATAAAAGTAGCCGAACAGTTCTCAATGAGAGAATAGGTTTTCATCATCTATAAAAAAGAGTAGCAAATAATAAATACGAAATTTTAGCTGGAAGTCAAGTCAGTGCTCAGCTCAAAAGATTAAAAGAATTTCACAAATCTGTCTGAAAACCTGGTAAAAAAAAAGAGATTCGAAGAAAAACAGGGGAAAAAACTGGTCGAACTTCTTAGTTCAAAGAACCATAGCAAGCAGATTAACCCCCAAAACAAAGAATGCCACAAATGTTGCTAATGACATTTTCTTAAATGCAAAAAAATCAATTTTAGAGAAAGGACTGAATTTCAGTGTTGCACCACGCCAGATTTCTGTCTAGATATAGTTACGTCAGAAGAAAGTGTCATTAAAATTAGCCAGCAATCGAGCAGGATGAATTCCAGTGTGCCAAGAGCAGTTACCTCAGCTAGGCTACCAAAATCCAATGTACAGGATGATTCTAAATTCATGGGACAAACATTGAGGGGTGGTAGAGCTCACTAAAACAAATAATTATTTTATAGGAATATATGGGCGGAAGTGACGCGTTGAGGCACAAACACAAAAACATAACACATTAACGGAAACATAAAATGTTCATTAGCAGCATACTTAACGAGTGATTCCGTACAGTCAATGTTAAAACAGTTGCTGGAAATGCATCCACCAACAGTCACGCATGCTTGGCGACCTCTACATATGGCGTGATTGGCTGACAATGGTGGCGTGCGTGAAATACCCGGCGTATTTGAATCTGTTCGCCTCTCACTCAACCGACGCTACCAAGCTTGCATTACTGCCGGTGGTAGCAATTTTGAGCAATCATTATAAAAATTGTTGTAAAAAGGCATTTAGCGGCGACGTTGTAAATAAACAATGTGTTGCGTTTCATGTGTTATTTTTGTGTTTGTTTTAGTGAGCTCTACAACCCCTCAATGTTTGTCCCATGATTTTAGAATCATCCTGTATAATCTGTAAAACTCAATTCCATCGACGTACGAAAAGCCGATTATGATATCATTTTTCTGCATAATAGGGCCACAGTCGTTTTAGAGAGAGAGAGAGAGAGAGAGAGAGAGAGAGAACACAAAATGCATGACTTTATTCCTTCAATCTCGCATCCCGAAAAAAAAACCAGAACAGCACTTACACAGCAGTAACAAGCCAGAAATCGTATGGTCTTATTAAAAACCACCAAACCCGGCATGCGTTGTGATCTATCATCAGCTCTTGCAATTTTTCATGATATAACTTGTTAAAATTACTGATAAAATTTGTTGATTAACTCATAGGTCAGACGCTTGCATTCGTCAAAGAAGCTGGTCAATTCATCTTATCAGCCAAAACACTAGGCATAAAAACAATGGACTCTATAGCGAGCTCCGATGTTTATAGATTATTCCGTATGTGGGCAGCTGTTCGAGTTCCGCTTTGAGGTTTACCGAAGTTGTGTTATTGACGAAATTTTTGGCACTGAAAGTCAGGCTATGCTGGATCTCTCTGAGCGCCATTTTGTTTTGTATTTACAATGTGAATGATAAGATCTTCCATCATCACGTCTTTCTCAGTCCGATCCCGCCTCGCGCATCTCATAGCCATCGCTCATTCGCATGTCTTTGAAAGACACCGTAATGAAACAAGCAGCCAAGAGAAGCAGCATAGAAGTATCAAAGTAATTAATGCAGGTCACTGTGCTGCAGTAGCGATGCACCGAGACGACATTCATGATATTCACAGGGCAGCGGGAGCCAGGTAACACGACGTCAGCTCTGGTTTTAATAGGAAAGCATGCAACAGCTACCCAAAAAGAGAACAATGAAGCTGCAGTCAGATATAAGCAAAAAAAAGTCCGGCGAGGCGAGTAGAAAGACAAATTTCAAGGAAGGTCGAGTCTTTAAGGGGAATTCACGTAGTATTCTCGAAATGGCTTCTCATGTCAACGTGGAGTACTGCACCTTCGTGATTCGTATTTGTCCCAAAGAATCAAAAGTCTCTTGCAGCTAGTAGAGAGGACTTCACAGAGCAGCTTACTTCAAAATAGTGTCCCGGTGTTTTCATCCTTCAGAAAACCAAGCGCCTCAAATGTAAATCAGTGTATAGGGTAAAGGTTACCGTTCGCAGTTTATGGCTCTCGAACCTCGTGTAGAAACAGTGTATGTTCCTTCACGTCTCGCCAAACATCGACATTCCCCCCAGTTTTCTTCTTGAGACCTTACGGTTCTGCACAAAGTAGGCATGGAGAAACCTCAGAATAAAATGTATCCTAACTGTTGAAGTTGAAATACGTGTGTTTGATTATTCTTAACGTGAACAGCAAAATGCAAAACAGTGAGTTCCCTCGTGAATCTGGAGGCCGTGATCCTCCAAACTGCCTCCGAGCTTCTGATGTACCGGCTGCTGCTGTGAAATTTCATCACATCTTTCTTGTTTTCTATTACCTAACTTCGTATCTCGTATTTTCCACTTTAAAAGCTGCCAGTAGTAGGATTTGGCCGATTTGGCGACATCAACGTCTGGCGTCGGAGATGGGAGCTGTTCAAGCTCTGTCATTCCGGTTGGGCAACGGCCATCTTGTCCGCCATGTTGGATGTCAGTGACCTGTGGCCTTTTACCCTGGTGACCTTTGACCTTTGACCTCGAAATCCCAACAAATTATGTATACATAAATATAGAAATACGAACTTATTTTTAATTAATTTTATACATAATTATGTATAGGTATATAAACATGTAAATTAAATTTTTTTTAAAAATTAATGTTTTACATAATTATGCAAACATAAATTGTGAACATAACATTATTTTAAATTTATTTATTATATGCATATGCCTACAGGCTTATTTTTATAGCATATCTGTATGTTTTCTTCTTGGGCTAACGAGTTTGTGGGTTTTCTCAGAGTGCTCCCATATTTTTACATATATATTTTATATAGGCACAAGTAAGGCTCTTTGCTGTAAAAAGAACCACATTTATATAGAAAAATATGACAGTTGACGTTCTGACACAGAGGGATGAACATCGATTTGGAAGCGCTCTCTCGTCATACCACGAAGATGATTGCGAATACGAAGGCCTGCCTTTGACCTCAATGGTCATGGAGCCGCGACCTGCGTCATCGCTAACTGGTTGTCGCCAGCTCCGATTTCTGCTAACGAGTTTTCACCAATGGTCAAAATGCTCGTCGGCATGAGAGAGTGGCCTGTACGAAGAGTTATTTTCGCGCGATGAAGCATTACGACATTGGTGACATATGCAGTTTGTGCAAGGCGATACATTGATAGAACATACCGAGATCGGCAAGGATTGGGAGTCAGCAAGTGTTGCCGGCAATACCTCTTGCTGCATCGATGGGTACCAATTCGACAGGCGATCATGACGAGGCAGTTAATGCTAAAGACGGAATGAGTGCAGTAGAGTCTGTTTGTGTGCAATGTAAACTTGCAAGACTTTTGCGTGAAGTTCACGAACTTCAAAATAAACGGTCGTCGGCTCTAAATATAACGGGCAAACAACTCCTGCTACAAAGGAAAGCAAATTTAATATATAATACAAAACAGAAGGTGAAGATGACCATAAACAGACCATTGATGAAAATGAACATGAAGACAGCGCTTACTGTCAGTAACCTGTTCCCTAAATCTACAGCAGTATGTGCATTCAGACCAGTACTACTTGTCAATCTTTGCTTCACATAGTGAACATCTGGCTCAATCCATGATAGTTCTGTTGAATCTTTCTACAACACTTTTTAATTCGCGTATGTATGCTGGAACTGGTTTTAAATATATGTCTTCTTCTTTCACGAATCTGTAAAAATCTTTCTTGGCTAATTTTATTTGTATCCAAAACGCTAATAATGAAAAATTGTCAAATTTCGTGTTTAAAAAACACATAAATAAAATTTTCTCACAACTCACTGAGTTAGCTTTTGAGAAATGATTTTGTACTTCTTCTCGCCCAAGACCTCCTTACATGATGCTGTCATCAAACTACTGCACAAAAAATTATAGCAACTGGTTCTCTGCATTTGAACGCCTTTACGAGCGCTCGGGACATAAAATAAACATAAAACAATTTGACTGAAGTCTAGGACCGGTTTGTAAAACAAGTAGGTACAAGGAAATAATATAACAAAACAACAGTTCTACAAAAGCGATTGTGAGAGTAAAAAACATTTTTGTCGTCGTAAATTTCTGCATTTTGTTAAGGAGCAAGATTTATGCTTAAGAAGTATGGAGACATAAATATAACCTCAAAAGTTGTAGAGAGGTCTAGGCGGCTCTTAACATTACGATCTTGAGAGCCGATGAGGGTGAAGCGAGGTGAGATTGGCCAGGTCACCACACCACCAGAGGCCCAAAGATTGCTCCGCGTCTCACGCGAAACGTAAGGTTTGACCTCCTGAGTAAGTACTCCTTACAATTGGGTAGATGTGGGTAAACCATGAATGGACAGACACAGTCGAAGTGGGTGTGTCTCGGGCACTATTCCCATTTCATTAAATACCCTTGACATTGCACAAAACTATTCCTGCTCACGTCAGGTTTAGCAGTCCGCGCATCAAACAATACGGTGTGACTGGCACGGTGTGTCTCTCGCACGTCCGAAAGCCACGAGAATTGGCTAAGTCTTCGGATCACAGAACTGCATGAACCCAACGGAATTCATTCTCCCTGTGTCCTCATAACACTGGTTTGTGGGAAGTACGTGAAAATATTGCGAGTATGAGGAGTTTAAAACTAGAACAGTAAACTTAAGTTTTAAAGCGGGTGTGAGGGAATAAAACTGCGTGGCACGCGCTAGCACGCTGTTTCGCAAGCACTGCGGCACTCGAGCCGCGGGGAAGTGCTGATGCGGGGAATGTGTTGCCATAGCACCTTGCAACTGGGTCGCCTCGCCTGGCGTGTAACCGCGACGTCTCGTCCTTCCATATGCCAACTAATAACGTGATACTGGCTTTATGCCTCGTAGTTAATTGCCATTCCTTATTTCAATGCATGTTATGAGAAGTTTCCTAAATATATAGTATGTTGACTGAAGGGAAATTTTAATAAAAAATATGTATTTTATCTGTGCACAGCAATATCTGACTACATACAATATGGTGTACTGCGTGAACTTTATTAAATTAGAATGACTTTTAAGTTAATTTAATGGAAATGCTCATGGGATTATGAATTACTATTACAGTAATAGTTGCATTTAAAATAACTACATCCAGCGCACACCGGTAATTTATATCTTAATTTAAATTTATGGAATGATATTGCTGAGGTAGATTATTCACAAGTATATATATACACAACTAGGGACTTAACATTCAGACTGAAATTCTTTATATTTTAATAACGTTTGTTACTTAGGTTTCAAATAATTGCTTTGTATGTTTAGATATTGGGCTGTAAAAGGTAAATTATTATTTAAACCTAATAAATTTTAAAAGTAGATATTATGACATTATTTGAATTATACTGCTACTTAAAAGCTAAATATTTTAATGTTGAAAGTGGACGTGGCTGAAATTTTGCTATTATTAATACGGAAATTAACTTGGGTGGGTGGGGAATTTATCGAAATGGGGGTGGATTGTAGAGAAGCTGATGCAAGGCAGCGAGAGGGTAGGGAGGAACCAAGCCTCCACCATTGTTACGAATAAGCTTTTATGGTAATTCATACCTGAAAAGGGTTATGGGCATAGCTAAATAATGAGTCATGATTAGTAAGAGCACATCAGTATATGATGGAGTTTATTGAACATACGGATTATACAATAACTATTTATGTGACAATTTATTAGGGGAGCTTAAATGGAACACCAAGATGCTAATTAATTGGATTAAGTATTATTACCTCACGCCTATACTATTACAATCTAATTGGAAAGTCCCCACCTTTTTCATATTGCTGGAGGCTGATTGTAGGAGGTGGTTAGCGACGGCCGGACACACCTATCTTCCGTGGTCTTCTCGTTCCAGTGGCCCGATGGCAAAAGACGCCGCTCCAGGTGTTGCGATGGCCTATATCAGGCGCGCTGTTTAATATTTTCGGGCCCGTTTACTTGCTGGTGGAGGGGATTTGTGCAACTGTCTTTCGCAAGGTGTTATTGCAATCACGCCCGTGCCCTGGTTCAATGCTTAAAGGTGTGATTAAGCAGGCCGTCCAGCTAATGCCTGATCACTCCATAACACAATGCATAGGAAAATCACTAGTTGAGACGGCCAAAATATCGTGTGACAAACTTAACCTGTCTACTTGAGTACATAAGATCAGCATGGGAAAATATAATTTAACCAGTGACAAAATCGTAAATTTCATTTTCAGCAATATTTTTGATACAGCACTATCTCTGTCTTCAACCTCCCCAGTGCAAGTGTATTTCATATTTTAGAACCAGCAATTTCTTGAAATGAAAACAAAAATTTTAAAAATACTTAAACAAGCTGTGGCAGTAATATCTCACAAAGAGAAAGTTGTAAAAATGAAAATCAGTATACAACTTCTATAAGCAGTGCATACAAATTTTCAGCACGGTCAAATTAAATATATGCTGAATTAATATTTGATATTCTCATTTTGCTACTTTACAAACAGGTTCATTGGTTCTTGAAATTTTGTCCGAAGTCTTGGTGTTTCTGTAGTTACGTTATATTAGTTTGTTATATGAGCTGATGTTATACGAAAATATATTGCTATAGTTAAAGTTGTCGATTTTAATAAACCACTTATTTTCAAACCGCCCAAATTCGACAAAGACAATGAGAAAAAAACGAGTAATATTCACGAGAGCACCTGTATAAGGACTAATTTTGCTAGGAACCACGGCATGGTCGCCACGGAGAAAAAAAATGTAACAGTAGACCGAGCGAGGGGGCGAAACACGAAACAACTGATACTACATTATTGTCGCAAGGCTCCTGCCATAATTTCACCTGGAGGCTGACTGCGCGACTAGAGAACGATGGTGTCGAGAGTGGATAGAATGTCGGTTGAAGGAGGAGGGGGCACACGAAAGGCCCCCCTGTATAAAGCACGAGGGTCCGGACAGGAATAAGCTATTTTGGGTTAAGATTGAAGGGTACATCGGCAGGGGACGTGTCTCCGCCCCCTTCCCTCCNCCCCGACAGCTGAGAAGTAAACTTGGTTTCCTTGTAGACTAAGAGTGGCGGAGGAGATGCGAAAGGGGGAGAGTTTGGGAGTGAACAAGGGAAAATATCGACACGAATGTTTTCACAGTTCGCTTGACGTCCCGGCACGGTACTTTCCTTACCTTGGGGTAGTTTCCTCGCGCTGCGAGAAGGAAGTTGGTGAACCATCTACTAGAGATTTGAAAACAAACACACGTGGAGGAATGTAGATGAAGGCGATGGAAGACCATTCATGTTTTGAAACTCATAGACGAGGGAAATATGGTCGTGATGGAAAATATATTTTACTCTTGTTTCTTTACAGTGTATGGGAGAAAATAGCCTTTCAGTCACCACGAAATATTTGGTCTGTTTATAGAATAAAAGCTGTTTACGGTAAAGTGAGCACTTTTGAAATCAACCTTTGAAAAATGTCACTGAACCTACCTGCACATATTTTAACGAGTACAATGACTGGTATGCCTCCAGTAAAGTCGGTGACGTCGGAGGGAAAATAGTTCCATGTCCCGGTTCGCCTCCCACCCAGGCGAACCGGGTTCAATCCCCGACCGGGTCTCACGCGGATTTTCACATGTGGGAATCGTGCCGGACGATGCCGCTGGTCGGGTTTGCTCGGAAATCCCCCCTTTCGTATGCTCTTGCGTCCCGGCGCTTCTCCATTCTCATCTCATTTCACCCTCGTCGGTTCTCAAGACCTCGTTGTTAAGAGCCGCCCAAATCTCTCCGCTCCACTCCGCTTTGGAGGCATCGCAGGTGAACATTGGACTAGGCATGGAGTTGCACGTGGTCTGAATATCTTCCTGAGGAGCATCATAATTGTCCTCTTCCAACTGCGTACGCAGCTGAATGTGTGTTGTGATGAAGCTACAACTGTTCCGCCTACGGGATAGATAACCGGCTTGGCTCTCCAATGTCATACATTGCCTACTTACAGGCGCTGCACGACGCATTTACAGCATGTCGCACCACAGACGGTTACTTTCTACTTTTCTAAAGCCCTGCTAAAGTTCTACTTCCTGGTTATTTCTCAGCTTCTTGCAGACAAAGCTTAACCGAGTCTAAAAAATTACACCAAAGGGACAACGCACCGCATTCGTGCGCAGTCAGTGTAATAATATTTTGCATAAGAACTATTTCTTAATAGTCATTATCAACACACCTATATTCTCACTCTTTTTAATCATATTAATTACACATTAAATATTTAAATTTATAAATAATATAAGAAAATGCCTGTTTAACTGATAAAGGTAGTTTTATATTGACTGTTGATACATGACATTTATAGGAAACAAACAAATACGTCATAAATGGGGTGATTTTACAAAGGTTTGATTCTAAAAGTGTGATGAAACCGCGACAATACTATTAAGTAAGTATGTGCGAGTTTCTGGGAACTAGCCTTGTTTCTGATTGGCTGCTGCGTGCTGTGAAAGGTTTCCTATTGGCTGGACTGCCGGCTGGCAAATACGTTACCAGGCGCTGATTGGTATACGGTGTTCCGCCATGTTGCTGGCCAGTGACGCCATTTTTCTGGCGTGTGCAGCTGTAGTTCGCGGTACAAGCGACTGTTTCACGTCTGTGTTGTTAAAGTGTTCTGTGGTCTCGCGTTGGTGCTGAACGCTCTGCAACTCCGGGCATGTCTGTGAGAGTATAATGTTCTTATTTTCATTCCATATCTACACTTCGATGACTTTGGAAGTTCAAATAATAAATACTCTCTGTGTGAACGTGTGTGTGGTAAAAGACGTTGAAGCATCTGCTATCTGACTCCGATTCACTTTTTCGCAATTCATAACTCTGGCAGAATTTTCGAGAGTTAAACAAAATTTTTAAAGATATTGTTTGGTTATCCTTCTTATTTTCACGAACTGCTCAAAACATTTTCCAAGATTTTTTTATATCTGTTTAATTTAAGTCGACTCAATCAACTAAATGTTTACTTTAACTTCTTTCGTGAGTTTCTCGAATTTAAATCTATTCATTAGACATGTCAACTTTCTTTCCTGCATATAAAAAAAAAATATATATATATATATAGACTTGACACTGAAATTGTGGTAATTTTCTTTTTACAATCTGGGATTTCTTCGTGACCAGTTTACTGTTTACTAAAGTTATCTTTGCTACAAACTTTCGAGGATTTGGCGTAATAAAATTTACGTACTTACCATGAAATAAAGACACTTTGTGTAATCATCGTCCTATTGCTGTGTACGTCTGCACGCACGCAAATATGCCCTTCCTTCAAAACTTTTGAATCCCTACTCCTAACTACCTCGAACTGAGCAAGATTTAATGCTTGGTAATAACTTCTAAGATTTATGGTCTTCATCAATATATACAGCTTGTTTTAAAAAACAGTGACATTATATACTTTTGTGAGTCACATCCATAGCTAAACAACATCGATCTGCATCAAAGTATGGTAATATTCAATAACAGCGGTAAATAATATTAGATATTAGCAATTCTGCAATGCACTACCACCTGATAACATAACAACCCCAAAAACTCTATACACCAGAAATGCAATTAAATGATTTAAATTTCACTGATTTTTATGCATAGTGCTCTCCTTTATACATTCACAGCATGCTAATGTTACACGCCATATCGCTGGAACCATTAGAATTATAATAACGGTCAGAGTCTCTACCATAAAATTTCCTCCTTGAATAACGATGTGACTAAATGTTGGTTTTATAATCGTCCTGAATCGAGTGTGGTCAACAGCTGTCAGATAGTTCCAGATGTGTAGTTAAATACCATAAGAGATTCGTAATACTCGAACTTTCTTCCATTGCGATGGAACTACAGTATCTTATCGCTCAAGGGAAACCCAAAAAAACGTACACACTAGANTCGAACTTTCTTCCATTGCGATGGAACTACAGTATCTTATCGCTCAAGGGAAACCCAAAAAAACGTACACACTAGACACTTACGTGACTTGGCAAACTTTTATAATGGGAGCCTTCCTGCATATTTTGATTACCTTATATTTATNACACTAGACACTTACGTGACTTGGCAAACTTTTATAATGGGAGCCTTCCTGCATATTTTGATTACCTTATATTTATTTATCACTGAATTAGCTTTACAGTCCACATATTAGAAATACTCAACTATAAAGTTAGATATGCCAAATATTTACGATTAATTTATACGTTGATATATATATATATATATATATATATATATATATATATACACGCATACACGTGCACACAAAATATCTTAACATTTATTTCGCCTTTAACGTTGGGAAAGTTCTCTATCACTTCTCCGAAGTCCATTTTCCTAGCCACGGACAGCTCAATAGAAATAACTGCTAATTCTGTCATTGTTTTTTTTAACCCATGGCACTTCTTAGATATACACAGTTCACTGAAAGACCTGCTTAAGGTCTACCTTTCTCCTCGTGTTGCATTCTTCTGCCATATGTAAAATTTACATTTTCATGAGCCTGTTGACTTTATTCATTCAACAGTCTAATGAAAATGTGAAATTGTTAGGAATCTAAATGCGTAAACAATATATCAGTTCATCCTCTAATGTGTATGCAGATAAAAACACAAATATAATTTGCTATAAATTTAATTATGACAGGCGCAATACAACGAAAATACTTAAAAAATTTTTAGATAGCTTGGATTTGCAAAATGGCATGTCAAAATCAAAATTGTACTGTTTTTGTAATGTACAAATAAAATTAGTTAAACAATTCACAGAAAATTTAACAAGTGCATCTGAAAGTTCGTGTCTTAATTCATTTCAAGGTTTGCTTAGCAAAAGTTTTTTTTTAATATTTAGAGGCAGCCAAAAATCAAACATACAAAAACTTTTCTTTTTACCACAATTTTTTTAAATTGCGAAAAAAGTTCCTTGTACGATTTTATAGACGCCTTGAAGTAGCTCATGGCATTTCCTTTCCGTGTGAATTATCTCATTTCCGTACTTAAGTTAGCTATCATTATTTGTACATATATAAAACAGTAAAACTGTAATTTAGAAATATGATCCGCTTATGCAAAAACTACCGGCTCAATTTTTTTTGCTAGGAAAGAGTACTCTAAGATAATATCTGAAAATTTAACAGTATGCAGTAATGCCCTTTTTTTGTTTCTCCGTGCTGGCTTCCATAACGGTAATTTATGCCACGCACACTCTTTTAACTCTCTCCTCTCAGCTGGAGGAAGAGTACCAAATATTGCAAGCTCAGATGTACTACGTGACCAGCGCGGGAACCTCGACTTCAGTCCACGTATTTTGAATAGCGCTGTCGGCTAAGTGTAGTGCGCTGTAAGAACACTCGAACTGGCTACCGCGTCGTCGTGCCTACTCTACACTTCGTCCGCTGTATCTTCACACTTTGTAAAGCTGACCTTTGAAATATCGCTGAGTGTAAGGAGTGTTTGGTGACTTCNCCGTCCGCTGTATCTTCACACTTTGTAAAGCTGACCTTTGAAATATCGCTGAGTGTAAGGAGTGTTTGGTGACTTCTTCTATAGAGGTCCCTCGGGGCCTGGGGCAAACAACGTTGTCTGGGTCCCAACACCTCCTTCCTGTTCACGCCAGGCAATTCAGCTATTTCCCACGGAGGTTGTAATACAAAATTATAAACATCTGTAATTCTTTTAAACTGCGATGTAGAACAGCCACGTGCGTTCGCAAATAAGATAATCGCCGAAATACATAACTATTTTACTACGGTCGACTGAGTTCTTTTGAAAACACTGCTTAACATCCACTAGTATGCACATTGTGTATCATTCTGCCATATGGAACATTAACATTGNTTCTTTTGAAAACACTGCTTAACATCCACTAGTATGCACATTGTGTATCATTCTGCCATATGGAACATTAACATTGTCATGAGCCTGATCATCATGCACAGCTCAAAAAACTGTAAAATTATTTTAAAACTAAATATTTCACAAATTCTTACATTTAATCGCTTTGAATAAAAATATGAAGCAAAAGAAATTATTTTAGTATTCAACAGTGGTGGATAAATTAACAAAATGCGCTGCGGCAAAGTTTTTTTTCTTTACGTTATCCACCTGTTATCGGTTATCAACACAGAGTCAATAACGTTATTTCTCGTAGCACTACGTTGACAAATACGTTTTAATACGCGGTACAGTTTATAACGTTGTTGCGAAAACGGAAATAATTAAGTTATTTCAGTAATGTTACTTATTAAATAACGTTATTAGGTAGGACGAATAAAAAGTTATTTCAACATTTGGTTACCATGTAAACCGCTTCCGCAAAAATTTCGAATGTTTTGTTATTTTCAGTGTGTTACTTACCTGTTAACATTTTCGGTGGACCATATATAACGGTGTTTGGAACATTAAGTTACGATCTATACAGTTTTCGCTAAAATAAACAGTGTTTCGTTATTTACAGTTTGTGACTCATTGAGTAACTTTTTTTCGCAGGAACTAATATAAAGGTATTTTGAATGTTCCGTTGTAATATTTACCGTTTCCACGAGAAAACAAAGAGTTATGTTATTTCAGTGCTGTTATTTGTAGAATAACTTCATTCACCGAACTAAATACGAAGGTTTTTTCAATGTTTCGTTACAATCCATACGGTTACCACAAAAACATAAATTGTTCTGTTATTTGAGTGGTGTTATTTATCGAATAACTTCTTAACTTGGATCATATTGGAAGATACTTGGAATATTTTGTTACAGTCTGTACCGTTTCCGTGAAAATGGAAAGATGTCATAATTTCCGTGAAGTTGCCGATCATCAAACATTATTCATCGAACCCCCTATAATGGGTTATTCTATTCTGAAGAAAGAAGAAACTTGTAGTTGGCTAGGAACTGCTATTTAATAATATCGTAATATATCAATTACGCTCACTTATACATATTTGCTGAAGCAAAAAATTAACGTGTTTATCCAAAATGGGATATAGGATGCAAAAATGTTACAATATTGGCCAATACGGGATGTTTTGCTGAACTTTGAAGATGATATACTATAATGCATTGGACGAATGCATTTATTTTATTTACTGTCAAAATTTTTTTTTTCGGTTCAGTAAAATGTGATATACGATATCGTTACTGTCACTAGTGGTAAAACTCATAAAGTAAGACAATAGGGAATTTTTTTTTCAGCGTGTCATACTGTATTTACGGAATGTCATGCTGCAGTTACGATTATTCCAGATTATTTACAGGAAATTACGTAGCTCCCTAAATTCAGTTTGTAATTTAGTGTGAAAATACGGGAATACATACGTATAGACGATTGTTACAATTACTCCGGCCCTTTTTGACCGAATATCTTTGTAGTGCGATGACTTTGGCATTTTGTGTACAATCCACTGTACGTACGGTATGTGCGTCACTGCTTTCTCTCTACGTATCGCAGCTGAGTCAGGGACCGACACTGTAATTGAACTAGTGCCGCGGCGGCGCAGCGGCTAGAGCACTCGCCTCCCACCAAGACGAACCTGGTTAGATTCTTGGCGGGGTCGCTCCCGGATGTTCGAAAGTGGGAATCATGACGGACGATGTTTCTGGTCAGCAGGTTTTCTCTGGGATCTCCCGTTTCCCCCCCGTCCTTGCATTCCGGTGCTGCTCCGCACACACCTCGATTCACTCTCATTGGTTCTCAAGACCTCGATGTTAAGAGCCACCTAAACCTCTCTGCTCTATATGAACGGGATACGGAAAGAACGTATCCAAGAAAAAATGTCGTTCTTATGTTGCTAAAATGAAAAGGGGGAAACACGCTCGCGTGAGAGTGAGTTCAGAAATACAGTATGCCACTTTATTATCCATTTAAATATAATTATATTTCTCAATCTTTCTTACCTTTCTACTCGTGGGCACTGTGAAACTTCTGATTTATGCAATAGATATAACTAAAGCCAAATATCTTCATATATTTATTTTAATTTATGTTTTCATTAAAAATAACATTCTTCAGCTTAGGTAGGTAACTGCCATCAGTAGCTCAGTCCTCATAATTAACGTATCCTCTTGTCGTAAAGGACTAACGGACACTGAAACAAAACGAGACGCATGGAATCCAGAAATTGAAATGCTCAGACTCACAATTAAGTAGAATTGATGCGTAACCTCGCGTTTTGAGGTATCGGAAACTCAACTGGTATGAATTGAAGATATATCAATTCAATTATTTCAGAATGCCGAGTACCAAAATGGAAGTAACATATTTGACTTGACAAGAAACTACAGATAAGAGAATGCTATTCTGAAGTAAAACATTAAGCACAGAAAAAAATATACAAGACAACATATCTAGAAGTTCCGTGATCGCTACTGGCATTGATCGCCTTACATATAAAGCGAGTTCATGGTCACAAATCACTCCATAAAATGCAGTTATCTGAAAATATATTTGTTTCTCATAGTTAATTTAATTGTTCTGTGCCTTTCGTTTAGCAAAAATAATATTCTGCACCATTTGTTTTGTTTATTATAAACATTGTTTGTACGAAAATGTAACACAACCACAAAATGAAACTAAGGAAATTTCATTTTACTATGTCCCATTGTTAATAATAAAGCGGACAGAATTCATTAATGAAACCCACAAAACCGAAGTTTTATGATCATTTATAGTTAGTTGCCTTTGGTTTAAATAACTGCTTGGCATCTGCTATTAATGGAGTCAACTAGTTTCTCATACCTTTCGGGATCGATGCTGTTGCATTATTCAGTCACTACTATTTTTTGACTCCTGTTTCGAAGAAATATATTTTCTGTGTGCTCGATTTGAGTTGAGTTAAGAGATTTGGGCGGCTCTTAATAGCGAGGTCTTGAGAGTCAATTCTGCGTGCTCGAAACTTCGGGAAATGCCCATATATGTTAAATGGGGATGAGGTTGTTTGACAGAGCAGAAGTTTTCATTTGCTTTGAAATGTTCCAAATTAACAATTTTTTACTAGGACTAAATGCATTCTTCGAATCNTTTTTACTAGGACTAAATGCATTCTTCGAATCGTTTCCGTGTTGAAAAACGTAAGCAGGTAACGTTCCTGATTTATCTGCGCTTCGATTGACGTTCTTCTTCAGAATGTCATTACACACAAACTTGCCCGTAATCAGTAAACTGAATATTCTCGACCACTTTCGCACACATACACCCCAGTCCATAACTAAACCACCCGCAAGTTGAACTGTGGAAAATATGTCGGTAACATAATCAGCTGTATACGATTTCTCCTGGTCCTGTAGACAAGGGTGCAGATCACATTGTTCCAAAACTCCTGGTTCGTATTTAGGTGCCCTTTCAGTAAAACAGCCCTGTAGCACGGTTCTTCTGTCTGATGTAGGCCTCTTCCTTGCTACCCTACCATTATATCCGTGCATAAATAACACCCGGAGAACTAACAGTCTCTGAACACATTTCAGTACCGTTAGCAATTTCCAATTCGGTGCGTAGTAGAAGCGCTCATACGGGGACTGGATTTCACTCGCTGCAAAATTATTCTTTCTTCTTGAGGACTCAGACGTTACTGTTTAAGCTGTCTTGGTGTGTTCCTAACTGAACCTTGGCTTTTAAACTTATTAACAACGTACTGGATTGTTGCAGACCNTTAAGCTGTCTTGGTGTGTTCCTAACTGAACCTTGGCTTTTAAACTTATTAACAACGTACTGGATTGTTGCAGACCTTGTTCACAATATGATTCGTCCTATTTTTTTTTCTAAATCAGAATCCTTCAAGCGCTAAATTAACAACCGTATCTTTCAGCTTTGAACCAAAGTTCCTTCCCTTACGCATTTTTCTTAGACTACTGCATGTTGTATGCGGAAAAGGAACAACGAACTCCCATGCACACAAACGTCCCACAGCCGTTTAAGCTAGACCCAAGACCATCGAACAACTAAATGCGAACACTGCGGCTAGCAAAGTAACCTTCGTTTGGGGATTCAAATAGTTTTTCTTTCTCTTCTCAGACACTGCGTTTGAAAGGAAATGTTTTGTGCACTGAGTTTGTTCATATTGCTCTTATCTGTAATATACAAAACTTTAATAGAATAGTTTATATAACCTAATAGAAAATTTTGCTATTTTATAATGGCTGAGGCTAAGTGTGGATAAAAGCGTGACACACTCTATGTTCCAGTTCAGATTCGTTCTCACTTGAACAACATTCGAAACAGCAGCTACAATATATCCGGACACAAAATTGAACTTGAATATGCGAAAAGTCTTTCCACAGGACTGAAATTTGAATAGTAGTTTAATTTATGATCAATTCAGGTCTGAAATAAGACAATGATCATCGAATTTTCCTAATCAAAAATTAATTTTCTAATTGGTATGTAATATTGAATACAAGAACTAAAACTGAACTGATTTTGAGTGAAAATCCAGCTTTCCAGACTGTTATTCGTAAGGTAGTTTCATATCAGTTCAAGTCCGAACTGAAATTAGTCAATGACCTCAACATTTTCCGAACTAAAAATAAATGTTCTGTGTGAAAATATTGAATATGAAGACTGTAATTAGTGTATATGTTCATCCGGTTCTAGTGTTGGGGATGGCTGATGTGGATGAGGGTGTATCTTGTGGTGGTCATCTTGGATAAGGACATCCAAGATGACCACCACCTTGGGCTTCTCAGCCATCTTGTTTTCGGTCACATTCTTGTTTCCGGTTGCCATATTGTTTCCATCTGTCACATTGTTTTCTGTCTTCTCTTAGTTTCATACTTCCAGTGACCATTTTTGTTTCTGTTCGACTGTGATGGATTTACATCAGTTGTTACTAGCGGCACTGCATTCGTCCTATTTGCCATCATGTTGTACAACTACTAAAGTGTGCTGATATCGCCGACCAACCATATTCCAGACATGTTCGATGAGCGACATGTCAGGTAAAGGTGCAGGCCAGGGAAGTAGTGGTATCCGTCGTTCATTGAGGAAGGCTTGCACATTCATCGCCACATGTGGTCAGGCATTGTCCTACTGAAATATGGCATGTGGAGTTGCCTGAAGGAGGGGCAGTACCTCGGGCTCTAAAACCTCCCTGATGTAGCGGTTGCTGTTCAGATTGCCCCCAATACGTAGAAGTCGAGTTCGCATGTTGTATTCAATGGCGCCCCAAACCATCGCACTTGGCGTTTGTTCACTATGCCGCTCCACAATGCAGGCTGCCATATTGCTGTCACCACGGTAGCGTCTAACACGTATGCGGCCATCACTGTAAGACGGGTTGAAGCGGGACTAGCCCGAAAACACTACATAATGAAAGTCAGCGTTCTATTTCGGCGCAATGTTTTTGTGTGGGCAACGAATACCAACATTTTCCAACGATAATTTTCAGGTGAGTAAACCCTCAGAACACCCCGCAATGGGCATAAAATCAATTAATGGTTAGTGATGTGATGTTGCCAGCCGTTCGGTGAATCTTTGTCGTAGCAAAGCCAACCCTCGGTTATCGTATACACACGTGAGCGAAAAAAATCCTGTGCAGGCTTACCAAATGCGTGCTGCAGTTCTGCAGGGACACATAATCGAGTTACTTCACTTTAAACATTTTCAGTTTTGTGTACATGGTCACATTGGCTTCGTACGTGTTCCGATCGCAGTCACTTCTTGTTCGAAGTAAACTGGCGATGGAAGTTCATCGGAACGATTGTTCTGTGAGTTGCGCTCAAGTTGGCCCGCAAAGTAGTGAATAGACAACGTGGTGAAAATGGCGGCAAAGGGCGGGATATTCGGCACTCATTAAAACAAGTAAAAAAGTCAGGTCAAAAACCAATATCCGTATGCTATCACAATCAAAATTAGAAAAAATATATTAAATCAAAAATCTTGCAAAGTTATTAAAGATTGAAAGCAATTGCAAATAAAAATTTTGTAAGAGAGTTTTTAAAGTTAGGATTACCTTTTGTTTGCATTCAGTTATTGAGTTGTAGCCACTGTAACGAGAGCCGTTTCCATGATCAAACATGGCCCCCAGACGAATTTACAACAAACACGTTTAGACCACTCATATGACCACAAAGTAAGTGTAGGTCTGTTTCAAATGCAGCACTTTTTTTTTTTAAATAATCAAACATGTTTTTATTCGTGGCTCGTTTGTGCTTCACCTTATATTTTTGCCATTCTATTCTTATTATTCTCATATTCAGAGGATTCCGTTTGCTTACGTTAGGTTCGTCTGTCATACCTACATCTCTCTCGCTTCCACTCATGATTGTGTTAGGATGAAACAAAAAAGAAACACATCTTAACACGAATAATCACTGCTATTTATAATATGTTTCAACTGCAAAACAACCATAGAATAAAAAAAAAACAAGAAGCAACTACAGACTTAAATATGACGTTAAAAACAACTGAACACTACACCAGAGCTCAAGATGTATTTCGTTATAAAGGCACCAGTCTTGGACTAATGCCGTTTTAACACAAAACACATTATTAATCTACCTCCAATATGCGGATGGAAGAAGGTGATGAATGCTGTCTAACCAGCAAAAGATAGCTCTACGACTAGGAGCCGCGGTAGCTGAGCGGCTAGACCGCTCGCTTCCCACCAACCGGGTTCAATTCCCGGCCGGATAACTCCTGATGATTTTCGCAAGTGGGAATCATGCCGGACGATGCCGCTGGTCAGCGGGTTTTCTCGGGGATCTCAAGTTTCCCCACGCCATTACATTCCGGCGCTGCTCCATTCTCGTCTCATTTCACCCTCATCGGCTCTCACGCACTCGTTGTTAAGAGCAACCCAAATCTCTCAACTCACCTCTACAACTGTATTACTTGAGAAGTTAACACCATGAAAATACCCAAAATGGTGACTTATGACCTGTTAGCAAACCATGATTCAATTATGCAAGAGCTGTTGCGCACGGCGGGGCAAGAAAGGCACAGCTATAGTTTTTTTACGATTTCTTCAAACTTTTTCAATCTAACCTTAAAAAAATCACCCCATGCATGACGTGTTTTGTTATTTTATAAATATGCCATGTGTCACAAGCGTTTTATACTTCTGTTAACGTAAAAGTACGTTATTTTTGGCGAAATAGAACTTTTACTTATATACTACATATAAAATATAATTTTTAATTTTTAATTAACATTAATAAAAACAGTGAGAAAACAGGTGTGTTGGTAATACCTAGTACGAAATAGCTCTTATGCAAAATATTATTGCACCGAGTGCGCACGAGTGTAATTTTTGTATACTCGGTTAAGCTTTGTTTGCACGAGGCGGAGAAATATTCTGGCAGTAGAACTTCAGCAGGTGGCTTCAGAGAAGTTGGAAGTAGCCGCGAATGGACTACAGGATGATTCTAAAATCATGGGACAAACATTGAGGGGTGGTAGAGCTCACTAAAACAAACAATTATNCAATGGAAATGTATTCGATGTACAGTACTAGTATAAAAGAATACCCCAAACTTTGAAGGTCTGTAATATCAAAACCTAACAACCTACGGCCTTGATTGACCAATCAAATGAACCGCGGAACCACGAAGTTTGTTCACCATACATTCATAAATGTTCAATGTGACCACCACGAGCGGCCCGAACGACATATACGCGATAATCAAACTCGTTCCACGCTCTTGTCAGCATATCCGGTGTTACGGTTGGGGTATTATTTTATACTCACCTTGTAAAATAGAAAAAAGAAATACCCGTGCTTAGTTTGTAACTACGAGATGATCAAAAATATAATTTCATTATTAACATACGGCAAATTACACAGCAACAATTATGTAACTTCACTCGATAGTTGCACAGTTGCAGCCCTGTCCCATTTGGTGCTTTGTGACTTGCACAGTAGTGTTAACCGAGATAAGATCGTTGATTTTCAATTTTCTATGTTAGGAGGACGTTCAAAATACAAAGGTGCTTGAAGAAATGAAGATCGCCAAGCTTCAATGCGTAATTTTAGAAATAATTGGAAGTCAGTCCCCGAAATATTGTATACCACTTTCTAGCTGGAACAGTAGGAGAAAAAAACCTTTAGATAAGTGGGGTTACCTAAACAATGTTTACCTTGACGGAGATGGGTTCCCTAGATTGTTTCTTCAGGGTAGCCAATATCTGAATTCACCGCTTTTCATTCCTTTTGGTTTGCATTGACGAATGTTCTTATGTTGGTAATATAACTGCAACCTTTTCACATTTTGAAGCTCGAAATAAGAGCTCGACGTTATACATGGAAGTGTCGCCTCTCTATACTATACTTTCTCTGAGGACCCGCCAGTCTACAAGCGGCCGCCATCTTGGTTGCTGAAACATCGAGGTCTTGACAGGGTGAAACGAGATAAGTGTGGAGCGGTGCCAGAATCCAGGGGCGGGGGAAACGGCAGATACAAAAAAAAAACCCCCGCTGACCAGCGGTATCGTCCGGCACGATAACCACGTGCGAAGATTAGGGGGTAACCCCACCGGGAATAGAGCCTGGTTCGTCTAGGTGGAAGGCGAGTAGTCTAACCACTACACCACCGCAGCCCCTAACATTTTGGTGTCGTGGTGGTCAAACTATGTGGTCACAAACATAAGTATAGAATACGCGACAGCGGCTTCTTGGCTGGAATTATGTTCTTGTTCTTAACGCTTTGTTCGGTGCCGTATCTTATAAGATACAAGGGTTATATGCAAATTTGAAATATATGAAAATATTTTATATAAAGGCTAATTGTTTTCATGTACAAATTCAAGAACTTTATTCCCAGCCACCGCGGTAACCGAATGCTCAAAGGTGTTGGTATCATCAATTCGAAGTATGCTCCATGATGTTGGTGAGGTTCTGGTTCGCTGCCACGTTGTTCCTACAAGGTTTGTAAAACAAATAATAATTTGTGCAGCGCTCCTGGCAGACGAACGTTGAACTAAAATCTCTCTCTAGTCGAAGCGATGGCAGCGCTCCTGGTGGACGATTCAGATACTAAACAGGTTCCAAGTTTTCCCAAAATATAAGATTCTGTGGGGGGGAAATCGTCACCCGAGAAACTTGAAAAAAAGGGGGAACACCCCCTCCCCCCCAACAACAACGCCGGATGAATGTGTTTGTCCGGTGGAGTAGAGACCTTTTGTACGTAAGGTTGAAACTCGTAACTCTTACGGCTCGGGTGTGAGGAGTAAAGGCCTAAAACCAATTTTTGAGTGATCAAATAATTTCTTCTTCTTAACCTGTACGTTTGAGGTACAGATTTCATAGATACCGTAAACAGGAGTCACTTTACCTGCTGAGGTAACTTCTCAAAGCTTATTGTTGGTTTTTTTTGGCGAAGGGGTAGAAAACATTACATGGGTAGATAACATTAAAATGTTAAAATACCTAGATTTCGCTCTCTGCTTCTTTGCAAAATGACACCAAAACAAAAATTTAGGTGATGCAAAGTTATTCCAGTATGTGCAATATGACCGTGGTTTACGGTAAATTGTTAACCAATAGTAAATACACAGTTTAAGTGTAGTTATACCTTTGAAAGAAAAATCCCTTAGACGCACAATTGGTAAAAATAATTTTCTGTAAGGCAACGGAATGCTTTTTTATAACTGTATTTATATATTAGTTGTAGGCTTGTATTTCGACTTCCATTACCGAGAAACGGAAATGAAACTATTTATGTGCTCTCGAAAATAATAAAAAGTAACGACTATTAAATTTTCTGTAGTGACTATTATTGTTTTCTAAACTGTTGTAGGCAAGTGCAAATCATAAAGACGGTTAAGTGAAAGAGAAGGCAAATATGCCTTAACTGTGCCAAATAAATATTATTATTATTGTAATGAATGCGTTAGAGAGAAGTGAAGGAAACACCATTTGAAATTACATATACAAACGAAAAAGAAATAACACCGTGCCAACTCCTTTAGTCGAACCAGTGTTATGATTCCAAAGTATACCAGGCTGTTTTAAAATGTATGCCATTGTTTTGTTGGTAATTTAAATCCATATATTAACTTTGGCAAGAGGACGAAAATTTCACTTCTTGGGAAGAACTGAAGTTACAATTTTAGAGAATTACTGCACAGAATGATATAAAAACTTCGCAGCGGAGTTCGTATTTGCGCAAATTACCAGTACTATAAATACAGAGTACTCGTATATTGTTTAATGAATGTTTGCATCGGGACAATAGTTTTTGACTTAGCATGCCTACAGAATATTATTACTGTTTGCTCGGTTGTATTAAAATAATTATTATTAAGGGGAAATACAGAAAGCAGCATTAGCACATAAATAAGCTATCTTTCCTAGCAAAGTAGGTTAATGAAGATTTATACACCCTAAACAATTTTACAAAGAAACATTATCCCCTTTCCTCCAATTTAATGATACTAATTTAATAGCGCCTGATTCGGAAACACAGTAATTTTTATTTTAAAGTGAATTACATACCTTAGAAAGTAATGATTTGTAACTTTGTCTTCCCGATCAAAGTGATTCCTGGTCCGTCAGTACAAATATTTTTCTCGATATATTACAAATACGACTCTTGTATCGCTACAAATACGACTCTTGTAAAGTTACAAAGAAAACTTTTGTGCTGCATATTACTGTAGTTTTAATAAGGTTTCAGATATACAACATTTCCCAGTAATCGTTACAGGACGTTTTACAATGTATATGTTTGATATGACAAATTAACGAGTTTTGGGAGCTGAAAACGTTAGGTTTTCGCGTGACGTCTACTGATATCATAGGAAAATGTTTGCCTATTATACTGTTAAATATTGTAATAAATTCACAATACTGCTATTCCCAGACTTAGTTAAGCTCTGTTTAAGTGAGGCGGAGGAATAATTTGAAAGTAGAAGTTAAGCAGGGCTTCAGAAAAGTTGTAAAATGGACGTCAGCTGCCGTGGACTGGACCGTGCCGGCCGACCTAGCGCGGGAATCTAAGGGAGGCGNAAAGACGGTTAAGTGAAAGAGAAGGCAAATATGCCTTAACTGTGCCAAATAAATATTATTATTATTGTAATGAATGAGTTAGAGAGAAGTGAAGGAAACACCATTTGAAATTACATATACTAACGAAAAAGAAATAACACCGTGCCAACTCCTTTAGTCGAACCAGTGTTATGATTCCAAAGTATACCAGGCTGTTNTAACGAAAAAGAAATAACACCGTGCCAACTCCTTTAGTCGAACCAGTGTTATGATTCCAAAGTATACCAGGCTGTTTTAAAATGTATGCCATTGTTTTGTTGGTAATTTAAATCCATATATTAACTTTGGCAAGAGGACGAAAATTTCACTTCTTGGGAAGAACTGAAGTTACANGTTGGTAATTTAAATCCATATATTAACTTTGGCAAGAGGACGAAAATTTCACTTCTTGGGAAGAACTGAAGTTACAGTTTTAGAGAATTACTGCACAGAATGATATAAAAACTGTGTAGCGGATTTCGCATTTGCGCAAATTACCAGTACTATAAATACAGAGTACTCGTATATTGTTTAATGAATGTTTGCATCGGGACAATAGTTTTTGACTTTGCATGCCTACAGAATATTATTACTGTTTGCTCGGTTGTATTAAAATAATTATTATTAAGGGGAAATACAGAAAGCAGCATTGGCACATAAATAAGCTATCTTTCCTAGCAAAGTAGGTTAATGAAGATTTATACACCCTAAACAATTTTACAAAGAAGCATTATCCCCTTTCCTCCAATTTAATGATACTAATTTAATAGCGCCTGATTCGGAAACACAGTAATTTTTATTTTAAAGTGAATTACATACCTTAGAAAGTAATGATTTGTAACTTTGTCTTCCCGATCAAAGTGATTCCTGGTCCGTCAGTACAAATATTTTTCTCGATATATTACAAATACTACTCTTGTATCTCTACAAATACGACTCTTGTAAAGTTACAAAGAAAACTTTTGTGCTGCATATTACTGTAGTTTTAATAAGGTTTCAGATATACAACATTTCTCAGTAATAGTTACAGGACTTTTTACAATGTATATGTTTGATATGACAAATTAACGAGTTTTGGGAGCTGAAAACGTTAGGTTTTTGCGTGACGTCTACTGATATCATAGGAAAAATTTTGCCTATTATATTGTTAAATATTGTAATAAATTCACAATACTGCTATTCCCAGACTTAGTTAAGCTCTGTTTAAGTGAGGCGGAGGAATAATTTGAAAGTAGAAGTTAAGCAGGGCTTCAGAAAAGTTGTAAAATGGACGTCAGCTGCCGTAGACTGGACCGTGCCGGCCGACCTAGCGCGGGAATCTAAGGGAGGCGAGCTGCCAGCGGTTGTGGCTGTTATACACGCTGTTCAAGGTCAAGTGAGCACTTTCGAAATCAACCTGCGCAAAATGTCACTGCCCATACATGCATGTATTTTAACGCGCAAACTGTATGGCGTGCACCCTGTAAAGTTGGTAACGACTGAGGGAAAGTAGTTCCATGTCTAAACGTTGGATAACAAATATTGGGAAAACATTTGGAGATGCTCAAATTATTTGTTTTTATTTATGCATTTTTTTATGCGTACAACAGTAACAATTAGCGAAATTGTAAAATATTTTGCTTTTCTAATAATTTCACTGTTTAACGTGACCGATGCACGAATAAAGTGATCATGTCCATGGTAATGTTAATTTTACATAAGACGAAAGAACACGAAATGCGCATACAAGTAGATCTTGGCAGAGCTTTCGAAAGTGCTCATTTGAACATGAACAGCCTATACATACCTTTATTCTACTCAGGCTGTAAAACACAGTGCTAATAGTTTGTCAAATTATACTTTTCGCCGCCAGGTACGACATATGTTGTATGTGCACCGGATTTTCTCCATTTTGTATTTAAACAAATAGAATAATTGTAATGTTCACAAAAAAAATATAAATTGGTAAAACCTTTCGCTTTGTACTGGGTTAGAATCTACGTAAATAATAATGCTTATATTCGCACATTTTTTAAAAATATCCTGGGGTAAAACTGGAAAATGTGCGAGTACACATTTACTTTATTTTACTGTGACGACAGGAACGAAAAATTACTTTTCATGACAGCAAATTTCATATAGCCCCTAAATTAGATCCTTTTTTATTTGCTTACACAAGTGTGTTTATGAAAGCTCCGTGCAGAAAACACATTAGTGCCTCTATTGTTTACGCTTGTTAACACTATTGGACAGCGTGTATAATAGTTACAAAATAATGTTAGTGCCTAATATTTTGGCAGGTTGTCAGTGAATTTTAAGTTCCAGCAAAACACTAATTTTTACCCAGAAAAAATATAGAATTTCTCCATATACCACCAGCTTAAAACACTAGCGCACTTTGCGGTGGAAGTTATCCCTGTGTCAAACTCTCCCATAAGGATCTCGTTTTGTTCCCAACCCGACTGGAATAAACATTAACACGGACAAACGGAACCGACTACAGAGACACCTTACGTCGTGCTAGGGAACTATGTAGCTTCGAAAACGCGAAGAATATCTCCTGCGGTAGAAGTTTACCGCCAATGCGCTGAGGTGACTTGGTGCGACGAAGAATTACCACCTGGAACGAACCGGACTGATTCACAATCAGTAACTGTTGACATGTGNATATGTTTAATATTTATGTGCCACACTCTCTTACGGTTACGCAAAAAAAAAAAAAAAAAAAATACCGTTCACTTGCGGTTAAGACACGTGATTTTAGTTTCACTATATGCTTGTGTGCCAATTGTGTGAAGATCTATACTGGCAAAGAAAAAATATATTCAGTAAATTAAGCTTATGGTTTTGGCCAGCGTACGCAAGGAGCTATACAACCTTAAAATTTAACGATCGCTATGCTTAACTGATAATTTGTATTTTTAAATCATTTAAACATGTTGCGAGTTTGGTATAAAGTTTATAAACAAAAAAAATTATTTTAATTTTAAAATAATTTAAATTAATAATACAATAACAATACATTTTTACAGGCATGCCGCGTTTTATTTTAAAACAAAATGTTAGAAGTAATGTCAAAACCTACTAGTTTATCAGATTTTCCTTAATAAAACCGCAAAAAGGTTAAGTTGTTTACGGGAGCATGGATTAAAAGGGTTAAGTTCTATTGACGTAAGGGATCTTTACTTCTAAGCCTTGTTTATACCACGTGTTTCTAAAAGATGGGGACAAACTTCGGCAGTAAATTCCTTACTAAAATATAAGACGAATATATATGTACAACTTATCCCCTATAGTGATTATTAAGGGAGTTATGCAACCCCAACATTTGAGTTTTAAAATGCGATAAGTTCAAAATATCAGAAACCAATTGTGATTAAGGAACAAATTGGTGAATGGTGTTTTGTATAAATGAGATCTTAACACCTCTAATAACGCGGCCGGTAATATCACCCCCCTTCCTTTTGGAAATCGCTGTTGGTACCCTATTTATGCATAAAACTTTGTAACAATACGTTCTAAGCAATTTATAAAGACAATCGGGGAATCAGAACGTCTAAAATAACAAAAAGGTGACCTTGTCGGAACACTCTCAGGTGAACCGTTTGTCAGACAATTCATGTTGAACATACAAAAGCTACGGCGTGTTGCCTACCAGGCAAGCAAATTACAGCACAGAGTAAGGCAATTTAAATTAGGAATTTTCAGGGCCGTGCTGTTCCCTTGTTAATCACTTGACAAGAAAAGTGGTACTTATATTTTGTTCTTATATTTCCGTTAGGAATGCACTGTCAAAGTTTGCTCCCATGTTTTGGAATCACGTTGTTTAGAATTGCGGAAGCTAAACAGGTTTCTCAGAAGTACTCTGTTGGTGGTTGAATGAGCAGTGCCCAGGGGGGTTATTCTAAGTCTCTCCTTCCGACGAAAAAAAAAAAATAGATTCTTTACAAATATCGGCTCCAGACCACTGCTCGTTATTCTAAGCTTGGAACGAAGGTCGAGTGACGTCACGAGTGGAGTCGGGACGTATCAACTACTCACGAGCAGTCGGCAGGCCAGAATTTCGTAGTTAAACCAATATGGCGGGCGTCGATATTAAATGTGGCAGTGTATTTCAATGATAAAGAAATAAATGTTGTGTAGCATAGAGTCAGTGCAGCACGTGTTTGTGTTGTACGGAGTTATAATTTTCCTACACATACATTTACGATACGAATAAGCATGAAAATATTTGTTATAACTATTACAAACGCCCATCACACACGTCCGTCCTTCTTAAATACTGTGCACAACATGATACAGACTATTTTAGGCGTGGGATGTTATTACAAGCGTGTAAATGTACGAACATGCAATTGTAAATATTTAACCAATTAACTCCTATGCTCTGTCTTCAAGCAGCCGATTATATTCGTCAGCTACGAGACAGTAGGTTCGAGACGATGTCGGCAGTTACCGACGAAACTTGGAATAGGCTCCCAGGTGTGTTGCTTCGGAGAAGCTCGGCCGATTCGCTGCGGGCCGGCGCCCAAGTTCCTTGACACGAGCCGCGCCGGACAGGAGGGGGGGAGGGGTAGGAGAGAGGCGGGGCGGCGCAA
>NQII01000447.1:163946-233395 GCA_002778355.1 Clitarchus hookeri | reverse complement strand
AAGAAGCACGCGGCAAGAAGCGGCGTTGTGGTTCGGGGACCGGGTGGCCGTTCGCGCGTGACGGTCCGAGTCCCACGCAGGCCGTTTCCCCGGCCGCAAGGCTCAGCCGCCCGACTCCCGCCGCGTCACGTCACATCCGCCGCTTAATTGGATTACCTGCCTCGCATTCTCGAGGTCTCGTGTTCAAGCCCGGCCAACCACATCGAAGGTGTTCTATTTTTTCCCCCTTCAATTCCATTCCAGCTAAACAACGGAGCAAGTACAGAAAACAAGCTTTAAACTGACCTGACTAACGTCGTCACGTAAATGTATACAAACGTAAATGCACTGCCGGAAGACGAAGTAAAAATAAAACGCACACAGAACGATGCATCGGATGGTACTGAAACTTTAAAGAGGTAGTGATACAGATGATTGATACAAGTAATCACAGAAACCGAACAGCAAGGCAGTTACTTATGGATCTGTGCTACGCCGTCCGGTAATCTTCAATAGTGCGTCGCAACTCCCGCCTCCCNACTTTAAAGAGGTAGTGATACAGATGATTGATACAAGTAATCACAGAAACCGAACAGCAAGGCAGTTACTTATGGATATGTGCTTCTCCCACACTTAGATACTCGCTGTAACACGGTCTGGCATGGAGTCCAGCAGTCACCGGATGTTGTCCTGAGGCAGACGGGCCCACAATTGTTGGACGGTGTATTCCGAAACCCGGATGTTGTAGCACAGCGGCAGCTGGCGTTTCAACCGGGCCCACGCATGCTTGATTGGGGGCATGGGGACACAGTAGTGTACGGAAATGACAGAGACAGTCCTGGGCGACCCATGCCGTGTGCGGTCGGATGTTATCCTGTTGGCAAATCGTACTTAGAATGCCGGCCAAAAATGGGAGAGTAGATGGGGGCTCAGGATCTCACCAACATACTGCTGGTACGTCAGTATTCCATGTAACGTGACGAGGGTGGATCGACTATCGTAGGCTATGGCTCCCGAGACCATTAGGCCTGCTCGGGGGAATTATGCCGCTAGGTAGCGAGATTGGGATTGTGGCGTTCGCCAGGATACCTACATAACCGGGCGCGATGATCATCAGTCCTCTTGACGAAGCAACACTCATCAGTAAACATCGCCAGTATGTGGCGTTCCACATTGCCCTGGCCTGGTGCTACTGCAGGAATAGCCGCCGCTTCTGCATAATTAACGGTTGCGCACGTAATGAGCGCTGGGCTTGCATAATCGTCTCCACAAGGCGTCGAGAAATGGTTCGTGGGCACACGGCAGTCCTAACACTGGCCGGTATCGTATACCGGGTCGCCATGGGATCCCTCCGCGCCTGGCGCACGATACATCGATCCTCTCTGCCGGTAGTCGACCACGTCGGTCCTGAGCCGTTTCACCGCGAGTGGGTGCCTTCACGTATCCACTGCTCCCAGCAGCTGTGGTCCGAACGATCCGCACGGTGCGACCACCTTGCGGTTTTCAGCTCGATTGTGAGTCCTCTCTCCAAGTCCATCAATTACGTGAAGCGACGTCCTAGGCATCTTCCCGGCGTTCTTCTTCGCTCTGTACGCTTGCTTGGTATCGTCTGGTGTTTCCCGCGTTAACGAGGCTTCAACTAAACGCCGGTGTCCGCGACCTCTGGTTGGTGCTTGCAGCCCCCTGCCCGGTGTGCCGTCAAATACAAACGCAACAACATGGGATCGTCTGCATACGAGCCCACACTCTCGCCATTAAACATAGTTTCGTTTTGGGATCGTGCCATGGTTTCATCGTGGTGCACTATTTTCACTGTCCAGTTGTGTACTATTCTTTGGATTTTCTCGACTGCCAGTGTCGATTACAGAAGAAATTCCATAAGAAAGGAAAAAAAAAATCAACGCCAAATATAAATACGTAAAAATTAAGAAAAAAAATACAAAGTATGATAAACATATGGAATAATTAATAAATCTCGAATTAACTTCAGTTTGTTAATATTAACCATTTAAATTTGTTTCCGATTACATCATGATAGTGCTAGGCAATTAAAGTTAAATCAAATAATAATATAACGTCTATTGACTTTCATGTGCACTTCCTTTCAGATTTTTTATCTATCACGTGAATTTTTAGTTGAGTTGAGATATTTGGGCGGCTATTAAGAACGAGAACTTCAGAGCCGATATAACACGCGAAGAGTTGGGAAGGTCTGTACACAAAAAAACTGCCAACCGCGTTCAAATGGAACGAACATAGTTACAGTGCTGTTTGCAGAAAATTTGACATTTTTGAAATCTTTGCTTAGGATATATTTTCCTCCAATTGTGTATCTTTCCATCACACAAATTAAACATTTTTCTGATCCGACGATTTTATTCATGCGTCGATAAAGTGTAGTAGTGTAATGTTTACNATCACACAAATTAAACATTTTTCTGATCCGACGATTTTATTCATGCGTCGATAAAGTGTAGTAGTGTAATGTTTACAAACGGGAAAATGTTACTTATACAAGATTAACAGTTTGTTCATGCAATATAGAAACAAAACTAAATAAACCCATTGATAACACACTCGAAATTCACGCTTCTTATTCGACGCGAAGGAATGGAACTTGCTTCCTCACATCGATGCCAGCTTGACTGCGAGCATGCCAGTCAGTATGCCATATGAAACACAAGGCATTTAGAAGAAGTGACTTTCTCTAAAATATTTTGATCTCGGAAGTGCTCACACGAAATAAGCGTCGAGTGAATATGTTGCGGAGTGCGCATGTGTACTGCGCATAGCTACTCTCCGTGTTCCAAAATTGGACTGCCTTTCTGCCAATAGTACTGTCAAAAACGACGTGGATAACATTTGATGTCGGAACACTGTTTGTATGTGTTAGTGCTTTGGGATGTTTATACACTTCCTGTAATACCTATAGTTTTAATGCAACCACAATATGCAGGATGAATCACCTAAAATTGCACCCCAAATATTTCGGAAACGAGAGGTGCTATTGATGTGCTGGTTTCGTAGAATTGAAGTTTAGACAAGGGATCATAATTGCAGGCCAGACACAGATTTTAATAAGTGTTAGAACGTGAATTTCTGAAACAAATTTTTACATTTTTTTCGAATGAAAGCATGCATATTCACGTCAAGAAAATAAAACTAGAGTAAATTAGAATGTCAATGTGGTTTTACGCAGGATTCGAGTGCAAGTAGTGTCCATGCTATCGTAATAGGACTCTTTTAAACACTGATAGTTGCCTTCTCCATTTAACTGCTTTGTTACTCCATTTAACTGCTTAGATACTGGGCTGCGATGTTCGTATTTGGGTTTAGATTCAGTTTCCTTTAGATAGCCTGATTGCATTGAGAACCCCTTTGTCAGTACTTTGTGATAATCCATACTCTCTAGACGTAGGACGTGCCGTAAGATGGTATTTACTAATCCTGTGAAAGACAGTTTTCCTTTTTTTTTCTCCAGAATACACAGCATTTTTCATTTATTTTTGTGTTTCTTAAGATATTGCTGATACATGGTTCAGTTAATTTGAGCATACAACTGTAGGTATTTAACATGGTCATGTAATGATAGCACGTTAACTACTTGCACTAGAATCCTTCAAAAAAACTCCACTGATATTCTAATTTCCTGTAGTTTTATTTTCTTAATGTGTATAGGCGTTGTTCCATTTGAAAAATTGTAACTTTGTTCACGAAATACACATTCTAATAATTATTAAATCCTGTGTATAGGCTGCAATTATGAGCACTTGTCTAAAATTCAATTCTGTGGAACCAGCACTTCAATAGAACCTTTTATTTCAGAAATATTTGCGGTGCAAGTTTTAGGTGATTCAGCCTGTATATTGAAGCTAGTCAGAGTATTTAATTCATATAAAATCGTGGGTTTGTTGAAAATTCAAATGTAAATAAACCCTTTAATCGCTGATGACTTCGGGACTTTGACAGTTGTGCTGGCGATGGCCGACTCAATGTTGGGTACATGAACAGAATATGAAAATCGGTACAACTCATCTTTAGTCTTACATCACAAGGTACAGCGACTGTGTGAAAACTTCATCCAGAGCTGCCGGGCATGACAGAACCCACGATCTGTGTAGCGGTGATAACTAACGGTGCCTTAGGATCACGAGGAGCTGGGGCGACTTCTCGGTCAAGTCATGGACACAAACATCTTTTTCTTTTAATGGTAGGGGCCGCGGTGGCTGAGCGGTTAGCCTGCTCGCCTCCCACCAAGGCGAACCGGATTCAATCCCCAGCCGAGTCACGCCCGGATTTTTGCATTTGAGAATCGTGCCTCACGATGCCGCTGGTCGACGGATTTTCTCGGGGATCACCCGTTTCTCCTACCCTTTCATTTCGGCGCTGCTCCATATCACCCTCATCCGCTCTCAAGACCTTGGCGTTAAGAGCCGCCCAAATCTGATCACTCACTCACACACTTTTCATGGTAAGTTTTTTTTGTACGCCATATCAACAGTCCCCGTTTAACCTTCCTGTGTGAAAAACAGATCGTTAAGGCCGAATCCCATCGCAGTTAACATGAAGTTCGTTGCGTTAATGTAACGTTATAATTATGATCAGCTTTAGATCGCGCAGTAAAATATTCACATTGAATTAAGAGCGACGTATAGTTAATGTTTTCGTGCGAGCAAATTCAACATAACGTAAATACAGAATGTCTGATAATTCGCGAATACGGACTGCACCACACGAATATGTGATCAAAATTTATTAGAAAATACTCTTTGGTAAAAAAGCACAAGCCTCTTCGTGTACGAGAAAAACGACATGACATTTAAAAAAATCGTTGTGCTGAACGTGAGGTGTTCCAATTAGATAAAGGTGAGGTGATGTGGCACTGCTGCAACTAATGTGTCGGCCGTGAGGCATATGGCAAGGGAACGAGCCGAGCTCAGTAGTGCAAAAGGGGCCGTGGATTTCACGTGCAGTGAGTACTGGGCCATGGCAATGGCCATGGGTGCATGCGTTGGCCAAGCTCCGAGCATACTATACGCATCCAGAGTGCAGAAAAGTGCACTTATAAGGGCGGAGCGAACTTCGAACACCTTGTTATGAAGTGATCAGGCCTTAGATGAACGGCCTGCCTGATCACACATTCAAACATTGAACCAGGGCACGAACGTGATTGCAACAACACCTTACGAAAGACAGTTGCAGAAATCTCCTCCACCGGCCAGTAAACAGGGCCGAAAATATTAAACAACGCGCCCGATATAGGCCAGCATAACACCGGGAGCGGGGTATTCTGTCGTCGACCCGACCAGATAGAAGACCACGGAAGATGGGTGTGTCCGGCCGTCGTTAACTGCCTCCTAGAATCAGCCTCCGGCAACGTGAACAAGGTGGGGACTTTCCAATTAGACTATAATAGTAATTGCGTGAGGTGACAATACATAATATAATTAATTAGCATCTTGGTACTCAATTTAAGCTCCCCCGATCAATAATCACGTAAAAAGTTTAAGTTAATAAACTCCATCTTATACTGCTGTGCTCTACTGAATCATGAGTCATTATTGAGCTACGCCATTAGACGCTTTCACGTATGAATGGCTTAAAAGCTAATTCGAAACAACCTGTTATGACGATTTGACGTTTTGTATGTTGATGTTGTATGCTGTGCTTAACCTGAAATAAGGTCATTTTATCTACTTTGACGTCGTTTTTTCATCGTAAACTAGGGGCCTTACGCCATTTTACCAAAGAATATTTTCTAATTAGTTTTGATCACTGATTAGTGACGTGCAGTCCGTATCCGCGAATCACCTGACATTCTGTATAACGCAGTGCTAGCGAATCAGATTAAAGAAACTACACTTTGGTTTCTTTTTTCTGTAGGTATATATTTTTGTTTCTACCAACTTTCGTTGAATCATATAGTTTGTTGAAGGCCTACTATTTTGCGATTTAATTTCGCATGTACAGCTACGATCTCAAACGTCCTCAAAAACACACATTTGAAGAAAATCTATGGGTCTATTAAGGTAAAAGTGTGGTTATTATTGGCACTTAGATGCAGATGCTTGAAATAATGTGATAATAAATTTCATTAATTTGTACAGTCCCTATTCGTTTATAGACTTAAATTTAGAGACCTGGAATGGAGTCGAGAGATTTGGGCGGCTCTTTACATCGAGGGCTTGAGAGTCGATGAGGGTGAAGTGAGGTGAGGTGAGTGTGGAGCAGCGCCGGAATGCAAGGACGGGGGAAACGGGAATACCCCGAGACAACCCGTCGGCAAGCGGCATCGTCCAGCACGATTCCCACATGCGAGAATCCGGGAGTGAACCCGCCGGGGATCGAACCCGNGGGAGTGTGGAGCAGCACCGGAATGCAAGGACGGGGGAAACGGGAATACCCCGAGAAAACCCGTTGGCAAGCGGCATCGTCCAGCACGATTCCCACATGCGAAAATCCGGGAGTGAACCCGNTGAACCCGCCGGGGATCGAACCCGGATCGCCGTGGTGGGAGGCGAGCGCCCTGGCCACTACACCACCGCTGCCCCTTCCTGTGTAAAAAACAGATCGTTAAGGCTGAATTGCATTGCAGTTAACATGAAGTTCGTTGCGTTAATGTAACTTTATCATTATGATCAGCTCTAGATCGCGCAGCAAAATATTCACATTGAATTAAGAGCGACGTATAGTGTTTTCGTGCGACCAAATTCAACATAACGTAAATACAGAATGCCAGATAATTCGCGAATACGGACTGCACCACATGAATCTGCGATCAAAATTTATTAGAAAATACTCTTTGGTAAAAAAGCACAAGCCTCTTCGTGTACGAGAAAAACGACATGACATTAAAAAAAATCGTTGTGCTGAACGTGAGGTGTTCCAATTAGATAAAGGTGAGGTGATGCGGCACTGCTGCAACTAATGTGTCGGCCGTGAGGCATACGGCAAGGGAACGAGCCGAGCTCAGTAGTGCAAAAGGGGCCGTGGAGTTCACGTGCAGTGAGTACTGGGCCATGGCAATGGCCATAGGTGCATGCAGTGGCCCAGCTCCGTGCATGCTGCATGCATCCAGAGTGTGCATTTCTATGGGCGGGGCAAACTTCGAACACCTTGTGATCAGGCCTTAGCTGAACAGCCTGCCTGATCACACCTTCAAACATTGAAACAGGGCACGAACGTGATTGCAACAACACCTTACGAAAGACAGTTGCAGAAATCTCCTCCACCGGCCAGTAAACGGGGCCGAAAATATTAAACAACGCGCCCCATATAGGCCAGCATAACACCGGAAGCGGGGTCTTCTGTCGTCGACCCAACCAGATAGAAGACCACGGAAGTTGGGTGTGTCCGGCCGTCGTCAACCGCCTCCTAGAATTAGCCTCCGGCAACATGAACAAGGTGGGGACTTTCCAATTAGACTGTAATAGTAATGGCGTGAGGTGACAATACATAATATAATTCATTATCATCTTGGTATTCAATTTAAGCTCCCCCGATCAATAATCACGTAAAAAGTTTAAGTTAATAAACTCCATCTTATACTGCTGTGCTCTACTGAATCATGAGTCATTATTGAGCTACGCCATTAGACGCTTTCACGTATGAATGGCTTAAAAGCTAATTCAAACCAACCTCTTATGACGATTTGACGTTTTGTATGTTGATGTTGTATGCTGTGCTTAACCTGAAATAAGGTCATTTTATCTACTTTGACGTCGTTTTTTCATCGTAAACTAGGGGCCTTACGCCATTTTACCAAATAATATTTTCTAATTAGTTTTGATCACTGATTAGTGACGTGCAGTCCGTATCCGCGAATCACCTGACATTCTGTATAACGCAGTGCTAGCGAATCAGATTAAAGAAACTACACTTTGGTTTCTTTTTTCTGTAGGTATATATTTTTGTTTCTACCAACTTTCGTTGAATCATATAGTTTGTTGAAGGCCTACTATTTTGCGATTTAATTTCGCATGAGCGTGTACAGCTACGATCTCAAACGTCCTCAAAAACACACACATTTGAAGAAAATCTATGGGTCTATTAAGGTAAAAGTGTGGTTATTATTGGCACCTAGATGCAGATGCTTGAAATAATGTGATAATAAATTTCATTAATTTGTACAGTCCCTATTCGTTTATAGACTTAAATTTAGAGACCTGGAATGGAGTCGAGAGATTTGGGCGGCTCTTTACATCGAGGGCTTGAGAGTCGATGAGGGTGAAGTGAGGTGAGGTGAGTGTGGAGCAGCGCCGGAATGCAAGGACGGGGGAAACGGGAATACCCCGAGACAACCCGTCGGCAAGCGGCATCGTCCAGCACGATTCCCACATGCGAGAATCCGGGAGTGAACCCGCCGGGGATCGAACCCGGATCGCCGTGGTGGGAGGCGAGCGCCCTGGACACTACGCCACCGCTTCTCTCTCACTGGAAGAGAGTTTGTCAAGACACAACTCGGACGACTTTCGGCCAATAACGAACCTGCACGGGAAACAAAGGACTGGATCCCGTACTACCTTCTCTGGTGTTAAATCTGAGCAACAGCCAATGAACAACTAACTGAGGTTCGAGTACATAGATAATCGTGGATTACAGCTTGTCGCCCAATGTGCATGTACAACAGCCGTGTCTCTACTTAGTATTAATGTATATACAAGAGCATTTTACAGGTGTCAGATACAGTGTATATGGTAGCTCCACGTTACAACTTATCAAAAACAAGCAATTCTTGACTCCAATGGGAAAACAGGTACGATTTTATACAGGCCGTTAGCGGTTAATCAAGCACTTTTGAAATCAACCATGGGAAAATATTACTGCCGATAANACAGCCGTGTCTCTACTTAGTATTAATGTATATACAAGAGCATTTTACAGGTGTCAGATACAGTGTATATGGTAGCCCCACGTTACAACTTATCAAAAACAAGCAATTCTTGACTCCAATGGGAAAACAGGCACGATTTTATACAGGCCGTTAGCGGTTAATCAAGCACTTTTGAAATCAACCATGGGAAAATATTACTGCCGATAANTACGATTTTATACAGGCCGTTAGCGGTTAATCAAGCACTTTTGAAATCAACCATGGGAAAATATTACTGCCGATAAATACATACATTTTAACGAGCAGACTGACTGTCAAGCGCCCAGTAGCGACGGAAGAAAAGTAGTTCAATGTTTTAATGTTGAATTAAAATTATAAGGTAAACATGTGTGTGAGAAATAAAATTATGTCTTTGGCTTTCTGTTTTTAATGCACATAAATGTAATAATTTGGCAAATTATTTTTAATATATACTTTCCTAACATCTTTAGAGCTCCACTTGAGCGACGCACGAGTAAAGTGATAAGACCTGGATAGTGTTAATTTTGCATATGTCGGAAGAATACACGGTGTGCATACTAGTAAGTCTTAAGCAGGTTACAAAAGTGGCCAGTTTACCGTGAACAACCTATAAACCAAGTATTGACATGGAGTTAACGTGAAGTTAACGTAACGAGCTCTGTGTTAACTTCGAAGGTGGATTATCAAACTCCTTCGTAGCGTACGCACAGACGCTTTCTGTTTCCAGACGTTCAAAGAAAAACGTAACTTTCGAAGCGAGATTATTCTGTGTTTTGTTTTTGCAGGCTTTGTGCAAAATATGGTACAATTATAAAACATTGGCAAAAGAATACGTAATTTCGTATATTTTTGTCTTTAACTTTATATATTAAGTTTAAATAATAAATTTATAATAGACGTTCTGGTAGGTTGGGAGTTTAGCCGTGCATACGNTAACTTTATATATTAAGTTTAAATAATAAATTTATAATAGACGTTCTGGTAGGTTGGGAGTTTAGCCGTGCATACGTAAGTACATAGAAGTTGAAAGTTAAGCTACCCTGTCTTTATTCTCTACGTACTTATATACGATAAGTGAGAGCGAGAATGGATCCGTGTATACAGGGCGATTCTAAAATCATGGGACAAACATTGAGGGGTGGTAGAGCTCACTAAAACAAACAATTATTGNTAACTTTATATATTAAGTTTAAATAATAAATTTATAATAGACGTTCTGGTAGGTTGGGAGTTTAGCCGTGCATACGGAAGTACATAGAAGTTGAAAGTTAAGCTACCCTGTCTTTATTCTCTACGTACTTATATACGATAAGTGAGAGCGAGAATGGATCCGTGTATACAGGGCGATTCTAAAATCATGGGACAAACATTGAGGGGTGGTAGAGCTCACTAAAACAAACAATTGTTGTATAGGAATATATGGGCGGGAGTGACGCGTTGGGGCACAAACACAAAAATAACACATGAAGTGCAACACATTGTTTATTTACAACGTCGCCGTTAAATGCCTTTTTACAGCAATGTTTATAATAATTGCTTAAAATTGCTACCACCGACAGTAATGAAAGCTTGGTAGCGTCGGTGGAGTGATTGGCGAACATATTCAAATATGCCTGGTATTTCACGCACGCCACCATTGTCAGCCAATCACGCCATATGTAGAGGTCGCCAAGCATGCGTGACTGTTGGTGGATGCATTTCCAGCAACTGTTTTNCCAAGCATGCGTGGCTGTTGGTGGATGCATTTCCAGCAACTCTTTTTTAACATTTTCTGTACGGAATCACTAGTTACGTATGCTGCTGATGAACATTTTATGTTTCCGTTAATGTGTTATTTTTGTGTTTGTGCCTCAACGCGTCACTTCCACCCATATACTCCTATACAATAATTGTTTGTTTTAGTGAGCTCTACCACCCCTCAATGTTTGTCCCATGATTTTAGAATCAGTCTGTACATGCAGCGTTCAAACTTTATTCGCACGTGCGTACGCTACTTATAGGTTGTAAATCCTTAAATGCGAGGTCGGCCCTAAACGTGACAGGGAGATGGGGCCGCATTCCGCGGCCAGTCAGGCGCCACCTCGCCTCTCTCCGACACCTTGTGTAGGGCGACGGGCGGCACGTAAGTGGAGCGATCTCCGTCTGCGAAGTGGNTGTTAAGAGTCGTTCGCACCCCTTCAATCCACTCCACTTGTATGAATAGATTGTTTCTAAAAATTTGGAGATCAGACGAAAACCGGAATTTTGAGGGTGGTGTGGCCAATGGCCACCTATGCCCAACGACTATTTGAGCCTGAATGCGAATAAACGGCCTCTCCGAAGTGAAACCCACTAACGCCGTTTGCACGAAAGTGCGAGTGTGGGACGATCGGTTTGCCTCATCAGTGTTTCCATTGAGTTTGGACTCGGTCTTACAGCGGTAGAAATTCTGCAAGCTGTAGAAGNTGTTAAGAGTCGTTCGCACCCCTTCAATCCACTCCACTTGTATGAATAGATTGTTTCTAAAAATTTGGAGATCAGATGAAAACCGGAATTTTGAAGGTGGTGTGGCCAATGGCCACCTATGCCCAACGACTATTTGAGCCTGAATGCGAATAAACGGCCTCTCCGAAGTGAAACCCACTAACGCCGTTTGCACGAAAGTGCGAGTGTGGGACGACCGGTTTGCCTCATCAGTGTTTCCATTGAGTTTGGACTCGGTCTTACAGCGGTAGAAATTCTGCAAGCTGTAGAAGACCTGGAGTGTTCTCCACCTATTGACAGGCGTAGTGAGTGGCGACGCTGCTTCAGTACTGTGGCAGGCAAGTAGAGGTGAGAATAACACCTGGGCCGGATCACAGGTGGAGCTCACTTGTGGGAGGACACTGAAACACGCACAACTGCATAGTCCATTCATGGTTACTTCCAACTGTTCTAAAGCCCTGCTTGAGTTCTACTTACAAGCTGTTCATCCGCCTCACTCAAACAAAGCTTAACTAGGTCTAGGAAGGTATACAAAAGGGACAACACACCGCATTCGTGCGCACTCAGATAATAACATCTTGCATGAGAACTATTTCTTACTATTCATTACCACATACATATGTAATTTCTCTGTCTTTATTCAAATTGTTTGGAAATTAGATAATGCAATTTATAAATAAATTATAATTTTATTAAATTAAAATAATATGCTTTTACGATAACGTAGGTATAAAACGCATGTAATGCATACACTGAAGAGCCAAAAAAAACTGGTACACCTGCATAATATCGTGTAGGCCCCACTCCCCTCCCACCCCGAGCACACAGAAGTGCCGCAAGACGACGTGGAATGGACTCGACTAATGTCTGATGGTATGCAGGAGTCAATTCACACCATGAATCCTGCAGGGAAGTCCACAAATCCATAGGATCCAGTCATCAACAGGCGGTGTTGTCGAGGACTAAAGCTTTGTGTTGTGCAGTCAACAACGGTACACGAGTAAGCCTTCGGATTCGAAAGCCCATATCAATGATGGTCCGTTGAATAGTTCGCACGCTGGCCCTTTTTGATGCCCCAGCATTGAAATCTTCGCCAATTTGAGAAATGGTTGCAAGTCTGTCATGTTTAATGATTCTCGTCAGTCGTCGTTTGTCCCGTTCTTTCACAATCTTTTTCCGGCCGGAGCGATGTCGAAGATGTGATGTTTTACCGGATCCCCGATATTCACGACACACTCGTGAAATGGTCGCACGCGAACATCCAAATGTTATCGCTACCTCGGAGATGCTATGTCCCATCTCTCGTGCGCCGACTATAACACCGCGTTCAAACTCACTTAAATCATGATAATCTGCCATTGTAGCAGCAGTAACCGATCTAGCTGCCAACCACATCGTGTTACCCTGATTGGTTCCACACCTCTGCCATTTGCATACGCACGCCTATACCAGTTTTTTTGGCTCTTCAGTGTAGTATGCTTGGTGAACAACCAGACACGTTACACATAGGTCGATTTTTCAAAGGTTTGATTCAAAAAATGTGGAGATACCGTGGATAGACTATACCAGCATTAGGTGTTTTGTCTGGTCAACTGCCGTGTTAGCTGAAGGTAGGTGCCTGCGCTAACTAAGTGCTGAGCCCTTCACGCAGGTTACGTCACAAGGTGGATAACGTAGAACAGTTCCGCTCGTTGGTTTCATACTTGAGGCAGCGCGATGGAAATGCATACGAACGCGCCNGGTGGATAACGTAGAACAGTTCCGCTCGTTGGTTTCATACTTGAGGCAGCGCGATGGAAATGCATACGAACGCGCCCTAGGGCATGGGTAACACGAACCAAGGTGGGCCAGCAGAAATTCGTCATGCCTGATCGAAGAAAAATGAAAGAGGACAGATCTACAAATAGAAAACCCACCAGCCAGTAGCAACGTCCCCCATTTTCCCCACACACGAAAAATTCAGACTCTGATTTACCGGAATCATATTGTGCGAAGACAGCGTGCTATTGGCACAGTCATCGAGGCCAAGTATGTTTTATTTCAAAATCTTCGAATTACAAAGAAGAGGCAGTGAGTGGTTGATACCACAGCCGTCACCCATTGGCAGCGGGAAACATGCAATAAATGAAAATGGCTCAGGATTTCTCGAACGAGGCATACATAAAGTGATCAGGCCCACGGAAATATTAATTTTATGTGTGACGGAATAATACATAATGTTCATATAAGTAGATCTTAAGCAGGGGTTTCAAGAATGCTCAGTTTACCACAAACAGCCTATATCAGTGTTTACGACGTAAATTAATGCTAAACTTGTTTACTGAAGACTGCAAATCTTTGAAAGCAAGTATTAAAAAAAATTAAGTAACGAAAATCACGGGTAACATTTTTGCCAACTTTCTAAGCAAATATTTTACTAGAACGACCCATCTTTTGACATGATGTTGCACCGCAAAGAAATATAGAAATTTGCAGCGTGAGAAATATCTCAAGATATATAGTAATGCAACACACGGACAACATTTTTATTCACAAAGCTGACAAAAGTTGTTGGCTAGGATTCCCATTTCTTCCATTTTCGGTATTGACTGCCAGGAATCGGTAAATTTCAGTTATTGTGCTAATAATTCAGTCATAAGTTCCATGGTCTCTTAATATGAATCTGCTCTATAAATTACTCAAGATCTCGAAAAGTCTCTGTGCATTAAATTAAATCAACATTATAATACGTGCAGTGTAACAATTATTTTAAAGCGTCTATAAGGTGATGTTCGAAACCATTCCACATAATTTCGTCTAACCTCGATATCACGAGTGCCTCTTATCTAAAGCTATTTCACGGTTAATGTAGAACATTTCACTAAACTTATACGGAAAAGAACTACTAAAAATTAATATATTTTAAATGTAAAAAGAAGTTGAGAAATTTTCAGTAATTTTGGCCTCGAACTAGGAAACGTTGCTCCTTGTATTAACGTCTTATTAAAAGTGTCAAATAAAATATAACAGTTTCCTTTTGTTTTATAAAATAGTGGAATCAAAGTTGATGTAANTTCGGTATTGACTGCCAGGAATCGGTAAATTTCAGTTATTGTGCTAATAATTCAGTCATAAGTTCCATGGTCTCTTAATATGAATCTGCTCTATAAATTACTCAAGATCTCGAAAAGTCTCTGTGCATTAAATTAAATCAACATTATAATACGTGCAGTGTAACAATTATTTTAAAGCGTCTATAAGGTGATGTTCGAAACCATTCCACATAATTTCGTCTAACCTCGATATCACGAGTGCCTCTTATCTAAAGCTATTTCACGGTTAATGTAGAACATTTCACTAAACTTATACGGAAAAGAACTACTAAAAATTAATATATTTTAAATGTAAAAAGAAGTTGAGAAATTTGCAGTAATTTTGGCCTCGAACTAGGAAACGTTGCTCCTTGTATTAACCTCTTATTAAAAGTGTCAAATAAAATATAACAGTTTCCTTTTGTTTTATAAAATAGTGGAATCAAAGTTGATGTAATGCACAGCGCACGTACAAGTGTTGTTTTGGCGTGTGTGTGTGTTTATTTATACATCGCATCATGCTTGAAAAAAGTGAAAGATCTGGCCATGATCTACCAAACTATCCCATTTTTTTAACATTAGTGAAACTCTCGAGGTTTTCTAGTTATGGGTACATTTTTAATGGTTTGGAAATTCATACATCTGGTTGGTATTTTGTGAGCAAGTGCTACAAGAGTAGATTACTGTTCATTCTTTCTCGAAGAGTTGAAATGTCAAACTTTCATTAAACTATCTCATTAAAGAAGACTATATTGTTTACAAAATGTGCCTCTTTTTCATATGTTAGTATTTCCTCAATCTCTTGCGCGCCATGACTGAATAAGTTGTGATTTATGATTACATTAGCAGCGCACTAAATCAACATGACACTAAGCACATTTTGGTCAATATTTTTATTTGGAAAAATACCTCCTTTGTCATTTTAACAGCAATATCATTGTACCAGATGATTAATAAAGTTGGAAACCAAAACTGAATAAGACGCAAATGTTCTGCAGAGTAAATTTTTGTTACTAAAAAATTTGATAAAGTTTGATAGTTCAACTTGTCGAGAATGTAAGGCAAAACACAGAATGAACAATGTCATACATCTGTAGCAATAACTCTCAAATTACCAACAAAATTGATTTATTTTTAAACCATTTAAAAATGTGCTGATATCTTGAAAACCGTGGCGTTATTTACGCAATACCGAATATATATTAAAATTTTGTTGTTCCACAGCTGATAGACTTAAAGCTACTAGTCATTTCGATACGTTAATGGCAGTCTTATTCTCTACATCTGGCGGAAAGTTACACAAAAAAAACCGGAACGAAGGAACTAAACAGGGCTTTTGTAAGAACATAGTACCGACCTATTATAATAGCGCATCATTGCTTCTATACTACGTTAAAACATTTTATTACACTGAAGAGCCAAAAAAACTGGTACACCTGCATAATATCGTGTAGCCCACCCCCCCTTCCACCGAGCACGCAGAAGTGCCGCAAGACAACGTGACATGGACTCGACTAATTTCTGAAGGTATGCAGGAAGCAATTCACACCATGAATCCTGCAGGGCAGTCCACAAATCCAATATGCACCAATTTGAGAAAGGGTTTCACGTCTGTCACGTTTAATGATTCTCGTCAGTCGTCGTTTGTCCCGTTCTTTCACGATCTTTTTCCGGCCGCAGCGATGTCGTTTTACCGGATTCCCGATATTCACGGTACACTCGTGAAATGGTCGTACGCGAACATCAAAATGTTATCGCTATCTCGGAGATGCTGTGTCCCATCCCTCGTGCGCCGACTATAACACCACGTTCAAACTCACTTAAATCTTGATAACCTGCCATTGTAGCAGCAGTAACCGATCTAGGTGCCGACCGCATCGCGTTACTATGATTGGTTCCATACCTCTGTTATTGGCATACGCACGCCTATGCCAGTTTTTTTGGCTCTTCAGTGTACATGGGTATGTAGGTCCATTACAAGCACTGTTGTTTTCTGGCTCACGAAACCTCCGCGAATTATACGCCTGTCTCTCGGCTTGTGACACTTCTGGCGGGAGAGTATCACGTGTTAAACTTCTCGGGGTAACGCTCTGTTTAGCCTGTTTGTCACGCCTCGTTCCTCTGTGGTTACTGCTCCTGGTACTCAAACACAAGCCTCAGTTCGGCACATTCCAAATTTACGGGCGACGAGACATGTTTTTATTATTTTCTGAGCTTTGTAACAGTAGTTCTTCCATCCTTGAAAAGAAGGCAAGTGGGTCAAATGAACTCTCTCATAAGATTTCCTTTTTAAGATAATTCCCAGAAGGCCTATACTATTTTTCGTACCTTATCAAGAGAACTACCTCACATTTAAGAACGATTACATGCCACATNTCCCAGAAGGCCTATACTATTTTTCGTACCTTATCAAGAGAACTACCTCACATTTAAGAACGATTACATGCCACATGGCATTAAATATACGAATGACATCGATATCATGTTTCCCAGCATTAAAGTAATATTAAAAACTTTTTTATACTGGACATGTTTGTAACTTCAATTATAATAAAGCAGTGTCTTACTTCACAAATCTTTAAATTAAACTTTCTTTCCCATTTATCCGGCCTGCAGTTCTACAACCTAAGTGCACACATATTCTCGCCAGAAGGAAATTAAAACAGCAAAAAACTCCCCACTTAGCTGTTTGCACAGTTTGGTGCATTGTAACTCACCATTATTGTAAAAAAAAAAAAAAAGCATTGTATCCAAGCAGTACTGTCAAACCACCCGTGTGTCTCCTATTATTTACTTGCTATAGAGACCACGGGAAAGGGGAGATTTGAATTTGTAGGCTACCCATAGTACGCTAGCTGTCGCATGTTTTACCACAAAATGAACGACAACTATACCTAATCTCTATAGTGCCTCAAGTGCGACAATAGGGACACTGATAAGCAAACATAAGTGGAATTCGGGGNGACTATACCTAATCTCTATAGTGCCTCAAGTGCGACAATAGGGACACTGATAAGCAAACATAAGTGGAATTCGGGGAGCCACTTAGAGGTAGTAGCATAGTTCCCCCGCGGTTCGTGTACACAGGCGGAGTAAGCGTGCCATGTCAAAGAACACGATAACCGCACGAATAGGTTTTCGCCTTTGACCATAGGAGAATCGTGGCTTGTTGGGGGTGTAGATTATCCTACCGCGGAATTTGTTCTCGCGTTCGAAGAAATGCAATCACAGTGAAGCGGTTATGGGGTCACCGGTTCGAGGAGGGACGGGCTGAGCGATGTGCAGGAAGCCGGTGGCCCCTTCACACCAATGAGCACGTGAGCGCGAGGACAGACTTCCGGTAGGCATGGCAGTCATGGACCGTGCAGTCATATCAGACATCCTCGCTCACGAGTTCATGTGTGTGCCGCACCGATATGTGTTCGCACGCAGGGCGCATCTGCAGCATCAGGGCATCGCGTCCAGGCGCCCATTACTGCAGCTGCCACCGACTGCTTACCACATGTGTCTGCGGCTCTAATGGCACGTGCGGCGTCGGGCCTGGAGGGACGAATGACACGTTATCACCTTCTCTTACGAAACCCGCTTCTGCCTGCAACACGGCGGCGGTCGCGTTCGTATCTGGCGCCACTACGACGCACTATTGGCTGAGTTCTGCATTATGCACGATCATGCCGACCCAGCACCTGGTGTTATAGGCCGCCCATGCCCAGTCAGCGTGACTGGCACGCTGACCAGAAACTTTTACATGGCGGAGTTATTGGAGCCTGTTGCTGTCCTCTATCTTCAGGCACAGCCTGGGGGCCATATAACAACCGGACAATGAGCGACCGCATGTGACACACTCCGTCCGACAGTTCCTGGATGACGATCATTTCACTCTGATTCCTTGGCCTGCTCTTTCACCGGGTCTCTTTCCCAACGAAAACGTGTGGTCCGTGGTCGGGCGACACTGGCCTGGCACAGGACTTCTGTACCCACAATGGATGAACTTTTGCGCACACCTCGAAGCGTAATAAGCGGATGTATCCCAGACGAACATCCTAGCATCTTCTTCTAAGTTCTGAGCCATGCAGCAGCAATTATTATCCCTCGTGGTGGAGTCAGACAGTACTGATTTCCCCATGTTCTGTACGTCATACCAAGCTGCAAGAGTAATTATGTCATTTGTGTATGGTAGGTTTTCGACCCAATACATCTGGTTGTAATAGATCATGTCCTTATTGGCGTTGCAATTTTAATGGCTAGCAGTGTTTTAAATATAAAATGTACGTCGTTTGAATCAACATACCTATCATGAAAAAATATTATCAGTATTTATCAGATAAAAAATTCAGTATTGCAGTTTTATAAAATTCTTAGCTCAATATTTGATGTTTTTTTTTTTTTTTGGAAATACTGCTCAGTGAATTGAAGTTATTTAACTATGGCAACATGTAGTATTATTTATGATAATTTAGTCAATGTGGTGGAAATTCCTTATTATTAATCGCTAAGAAATATTTCAGTAACTACTAGAAAACTATTTTGTAGCAACCACAATATTGTTTAATAATTTCACTCTAAGGACACCCTGAATTATGTCAAATGCTAAAGTGTTTTCTAATAACTTTTGAAAACGTTTTATTGGTTTCTCCATCGCCAGTTTAATAAGAAGCTGGTATTCTGATAGAGTCCAGGAACACATGTTCATGATATAATCTAGAAAACTATTCACCAAATTTTTAGCATTCAAAACCCCTATCAAGATATATTTAAATTCCATAGTAAATACAAACTCTAAAATAAACGGCGCAAGCGTTAAAAAATATGTTAATATGATAAAAATTATAGCATGCACCTTGGTGGTCTATGAAGGGAAATATATTCACTTCATTAAAAATATAACTATTGTGTATGTGATAATATATTTCTATGAATGTATGTATGTTTTGCATTTGACCTAGAATACATTGGTTACAAATTTATTGCCTTTGGTGTGACAACACATTCAGCCGCAGTGGTGTGCTGGTTGCCACAAATGACTAACGAAAATGGTCGTCTTCACAAATGACTTACGGAAATCGTCGTTGTCACAAATGACTTACGGGAATGGTCGTCGTCACAAATGACTAACGGAAATGGTCGTCGTCACAAATGACTAACGAAAATGGTCGTCTTCACAAATGACTTACGGAAATCGTCGTTGTCACAAATGACTTACGGGAATGGTCGTCGTCACAAATGACTAACGGAAATGGTCGTCGTCACAAATGACTAACGAAAATGGTCGTCTTCACAAATGACTTACGGAAATCGTCGTTGTCACAAATGACTTACGGGAATGGTCGTCGTCACAAATGACTAACGGAAATGGTCGTCGTCACAAATGACTAACGAAAATGGTCGTCTTCACAAATGACTTACGGAAATCGTCGTTGTCACAAATGACTTACGGGAATGGTCGTCGTCACAAATGACTAACGGAAATGGTCGTCGTCACAAATGACTAACGAAAATGGTCGTCTTCACAAATGACTTACGGAAATCGTCGTTGTCACAAATGACTTACGGGAATGGTCGTCGTCACAAATGACTAACGGAAATGGTCGTCGTCACAAATGACTTACGGAAATTGTCGTCGTCACAAATGATTAACGGAAATGGTCGTCGTCACAAATGACTTACGGAAATGGCCGTCGTTTGAATTCAGCGGCTTGGCAGAGTATCAGATAAACTTTGTGTCAGTTACTTTGTTTTATTAAAATGCATCCCCTCGAAAGTTTTTTGAGGAATTATTTGAGTTTGCATACATAATTACATTTGATGTATGCAGTTTTCACTGCTTTGAAAAAACGCATTCATTGTTATAAAAATTAATCTGCTATGGGATGCTTATATATTATAAATAGAAGTGATGAGTTGGGGGTTAAAGATCACTGAATATGGAGATTTTAAAATGTGATCCATTATTATAATAAAATTAGATGATGCAGAAAACTATACATACAATTTTAATTTCAAGTTACAACATTGATTACATTAAATAATATTCGAATTTTTACAATTTATTTAAAGGATGTGTATGTCCCTAATAAGGTAAGGTTTATAATCATGTACTTCCTAGAATGGTTCCTGAGCAAAATATCAGAATGGTTTCCGCAGTCTCTTCGTGCTTCTACTTGTGTCTTTTGGACAAAAACTGCCTTACTTCTTTAAATAATAGGTCTGATTCTGCCGAAAAGCTAATTATACCATACGTGGCAATTATATATGGAGCTAAGTAAGGTTATTAAGTAGGCAGACAAATATACCGTAAGGTGGAGTCGATGACCAGCACAATGACACCAGATGTCAACACATGTTCTCTAAAAGAGATTGTTAGTGATCCGTTTTTAAGTTTTCCCATTGTTTATGCTAGGAAAGTACAAATCTTACGCTATTTATGTATAGGCCTACAGGTTGTTTCACACCGAATGGTACAATTGTGAAGTGACTATTCAGAATGAGACGAAACTCATACTACTACTTATAGCCTGAAGTCATCATTGAGGAAGGTACTCACCAGTAATACAAGAGGTTTGGGAATGCTTTTATGAACGTAAATAAGAAACCTTCACTATATTAAACAACAAATTTTGGTACAGCGTTTATGTGAACGAAGCTGTTAAATGTGTTCGTTTTTGTTTGATATCAAACCTTTAACGATAAAAAAAATTGGGCTCGGCATCGTTGTCATGTTCGAAAATTTGTAACAATGCATTTTAATCCATACTTTTTATATAAAAATAACTACTATTTTCTGATTAATGAAAACATTTGCCTTGATATAACGCTCTCAGGCAATCGGTTCTCTTTTGAAATCATTTCATTGTCAGATGTTGAGCTATAACGTCTTGCAACTGTGCAACCTGTGTTATTTGAGCCAAGCGGCTTATCTACCACGCGGGGGTAATACAAAATTATATAATTCAGTGTGCACTGTGGTTGCGTCGGCGTTTAGTCCAATGGCAAATGCTGTAATTTTGTAATTGTCATTCGATACATGTCTGATTGAAATAGCATACACTACCTAAATGCCGACTAAGCAAAACTGCAGTGGTGCAATGTATTAGTTAATTCTGTACAGTGCCCGCGTGATAGAAAAACAGCTTAGGTTAAGTTACATTATGTTGCATAGCCGCAAGGCGTTATAGCTCAACATCTGTACATAAACTCAACGTCTCTCTGTCTGTATGTTAGTGAGCATATCACTCGAGGACCACGTATCCGATTTACGTGTTTTTTTTAAATTCATAGCTATGACCTCTGGCCAGGTTTTAGTATATATTTTGTTACGTAAAGTTACATAATAAATAAGCAGTGACGGTAATACTGAATCAAGTCGAAAAAAAGTTTGCCGCCAGCGCGCTCTCTTGCAATACGCTGTCTAAACTGTTAAAGATGGAAGAATATCATGTAGTAAAGAATTGTGTAGAATAAAAAGACAAAAAAAAAAAAATCTGCGGTAGCATATATCTATCTATAACAGAGAAATACTAATAAGCGTTTTTGCCATTTATTTTCTCAATAAATAAATACGTAAAATTCAAGCTGTTGTTTCCCCATACAGCATACAATTCCCGCCTATACTTTAAGACATCAAAAGTTTTCTGAAAAAGTAATTTTTCGCGAGTCGGTTGACCGTACGCGGGCGTGGTGAGTCATGGTGCTGGCGGGGGGGGGGNAATTCTGTAGTCCACGCGAGCGGAGCCGCGGGCACAGCTAGTTTCACATAAAGAGAATTTCAAAGAGAACTGATGGCCTACCTTTTCTGTTAATTTTAACATGGCAGCTATTAATCTGCCGAAAAATACTGATTGAAATGTACGGTTACAAATTTTTAAAGATTGCAATAATTCCAGGCCCAATTTTACTTTTTTTTATAGGTATTTTGTTACCAACAAAAAATTCACACATTAAACAATTTTTTTCACATAGATGCTATGCGAAAATTTTCTGTTTAATATCGTGTTGTTTCTTACTCATGTTTATAAAAGCATTCCCAAACCTTTTGCGTTAAGAGTGTTTACCTTCCTTAATAATCACTTTAGGCTGTAAGTCGTATTGTAATTTCCCATCCCATTTCGCAAAAAGAATCATTTCACGACGTTTCTACCATTTGGTCTGAAACAACCTGTGTGTGTGTGTGTTATATGTATTCGTGTGCGTAGGGGGNGGGGGGGGGAGGTAAGTTAACAGTACCACTAAGAAGAGATGACACCACACCAACAGTATCGAATTCTCTGACCGTCTTGTATTGTGTGTTTCAGTAGTTAATCAACAAAGTCCCCCACAGTTTCCAACCATTGGTTAGGTCTGCCCGGGACAAACGCCTCAGTCGGCTGACGGGAGTGAAGAGAAGAGTAGAAGAGAGATGAGTTGACTGGCTGCACCTTCAACCCAGTCAATTCACCTCCCTTCCACACTCCTCTTCACTACCGTCAGCCAACTCTCCACCCGTCTTCCTCTCTACATCATGCCTTTCACTTGCCATTCCTGCATTCCCAACTTCACGTCCGAGACGAAGGGGATGGGCAATGGCACAGAAGAGAAGGTGATGGCCTGTAGTGGCGAATCACGGTGAGGACACTTCTTGGTGCTCCAGAACCGCCAAGGATGCTGTGCTGTGAAGTGACGGCTTGTGGAGTTCTGCTGAAGGCCTGGCAAGCGAGTAGTGGAATTTAAACCTGCTTACAAGAAACCGAAAGGCCTCGGAAAGGACACAAGGAACTGATCCAACGAAATGGTCTTTGAGAGGGCATAGGACTTGGAATTAGCAATGACAGGACACTATAGGCAAAAGTGGAAGAGAGAAGATAGTTGGTTGTGTTGGAAATTACATCAAAACTGAGAGAGTAAGGGGAAAATAGAGGTGCGGAAACCGCCCAGGCGGGGTCAATCTGGGGTTTTCGCATTCGGGAGTCACACCTGACGATTATGCTGGTCGACGGGTTTTCTCGGGGATCTCCAGTTTCCCCTCCCTTGCGTTCCGGCGCTGCTACATATCCACCCCGTTTCACCCTCATCGGCTCTCAAGACCTCGTTTTTTAAGAGCCCCCTAAATCTCTCAACTACTCTTCTCTTAGCTTAAAAGTTTGTTAATAGGAATCATCAATAAAATGCTAAAATCCTCAAAGTTACGTCTGGCAATAAGAATGGATTGCGACGGGCGCGCGCTGTGTATCCCCGGGTAGCTGAATTTCTCGCATATTAAATATGTAACACTAGGACATAATTACACACGGTGAAATCGAATTGATTAAACTAACCGTGCCACTTTGTATATTTTTCTTTGCCCTTGAGGAAGCTGCACAGGAAACCCACAAAAATCCTGTTTTAACCATTTTCACAGTTTTTTTTAAATAGATTTAACAACACAAAAGTAAAATGTGGCAGGCATAGGTAATAGTTCTTTTTACCTTCCCTGAAATAAAATCCTATTGCCAGACTATTTATTTGCTAAGACACGCACATACGCTCAAACAGCGATTTTTACTAGGAAGTCATTTTAAGGCTCCGTGTAACCCACCATGCTGAGTTACTGTTTTTATATATTTTTCCAGTTGTTTAAGGTCAATTATTTCGGAACTAAAATTACAAATCTCTGAAAATATACGTTACGCTGTAGAAAAACTACAAATTCTGAACTTTTGTCAAGTCATTATAAGGTAATTAGTGGAACATCATTGCTAAATTATCGTTATATTTTTTGCCGTTTCACAATAATTGCCAGATAACGCGAGGACAAAATTTTGCTATTACATTTGAAGGCATTTGTGAAATTCAAATGCGATATAATAAGAATTATATTCTGTTATTTCATTGAAAATGAAGTTAAGGCACATAAATGGTAAAGTCTTCTTTACAGGCAGCCTACCTAGCGCTGGATCTGCGTTGCTGTGTGTTTGAAAGTCAGGTTTGTTTTTTTACGAAACTATTAATCGTGCGTCCAATGTGCTGAACGATGAAAACAACACACACTATGCCAGTCGATTCCTTGCAAGACGTCACGTACGTTGGAAACGCCTTTTTAGAGCACTCGAACATACACTGAAAAGCCAAAAAAAAAAAAAAAAAAAAACTGGTATACGCGTACGTTGCAAATAATACAGGTATGGTACCAATATGAGTAACGCGATGCGGTCAGCAGCTAGATCGGTTACTGCTGCTACAATGATAGGTTATCGAGATTTAAGTGCGTTAGAACGTGGTGTTATAGTCGGTGCACGAGAGATGGGACATAGCATCTCCGAGGTAGCGATAAAATGCGACATCCCACACGTCTAGAGTTGCTAACAAGTGGCTCCAGGAACACTCTTCTGACATTAGACACTTCCATTGGCCACCTAAATCACCAGACATGAACATTATTGAGCATATCTGGGATACCTTGCAACGTGCTGTTAAGAAGAGATCTCCACCGCCTCGCACGCCTATGGATGTGTGGACTGATCTGCAGGATTCATGGTGTGAATTGCTTCCTGCATACCTTCAGACATAAGTCGAGTCCATGCCATGTCGTATTGCGGCACTTCTACATGCTCGTGAGGGCCCTACACGATATTGGGCTGGTGTACCAGTTTTTTTTGGCTCCTCAGTGTATTTAAAAACGGCTTTACTAAAGCGCTGAATCTTAAAATACACGCGTTGAGTACACACAGAAGAAATCGAAGGGCATGCACCGAGTCTTACTACAGATTTTCCACCAATAAAATTATAAGTCACCGCTTTCAGTCCCATATAGTTACACACAGCACGACGAGAACACTTGCACGGTAGTTCAGAGCCTTGTGCGTAGTGGCGATGGTGCAATAGCTGCGCGTGGCAGCGTGGCCCTTATCGCTCCCTCGCTTCTCAGCCTCAAACGCAGCGAAATGAGCTTTCAGAGAGTAAACTGGCCGTCGGGGGTCAAGCAGTATTTCCCATATTCACGTATTGTTAAATGTTCCGCCGTAAATTGCATTTAGGGAAACGTAGGCTTACAGAGTCAATCTATTTAATCATCACAATCGAATGGAAAAAATATAATAGCGAAATGGTTAAAAATATAATTTTTAGGCCACTCCTGTAGTACAAAATTCTTTTAATATTAGCTAATTTTTTTTGCATTTAAATTCGTAACGTTTTCCCATTGAATTAAGCTTGCTTATGAACGCCCAGCGATACTCAGAGTTGTATTTTACTGTTTTCTCTTGTAAATACCGTTTTAGGGAGTGAATAACACTTTAAAAAATATACATTACTTTAAATATTGACTGAGGGGAGTATATGTCACAATTCGAGCCAAGCAAGTAACTTTTACTCAAAATAATATAGAATTTCTCCATATACAGCCAGCTTAACAGCGACCTGTTTTGGAACAGCAGCGCACCGCGGCGGCGGAAATTTTTCCTATGCCAAACCCTTCCGTAAGAAATGTATTTTTGTTTCTAACCTGAGTAGAGTTGACCGTAGTACAAGTGTATTAAAATATTCATTTACATCATGTAAATCATTTTAAAACAAGCCAATTTTTTTTTCAAAGACATTGTATGGCAAGCACTTTAACATATTATTTAATTTATTATAAAATGTTATTCCCATTATAGGATAATGATCGGAATATTTAAATAAACGACGATATGGTTCAACTAAAAGCAAAACATTCCTAGTGTCATGAGAATGTATATCCTTCCTAGATCCATAATTATTTTTATCTTTCTTAATAATAATAAACACAATAAAATATACAAATTTGTCATAGTTAAAATTTTCATTCTTTTAAATAATGGTTGCCAGCGCGCTTTAAATTATGGTTTAGTTATAATTCTTACTGCTTTTTTTTCTTCGTAAAAACAATACCTCTTCTGCATGGCTGCTATTTTGACAGATAATCCGTAGCTTAGTACAGAATGGAAAGAAAGAAAGCGTAACACGCATGAAATACACGATTGATAGGCGCGACTCCCGTGAGATGTCAAGGTGGGAAGCCTGCGGCTACGTGCAGGGCTGTGGCGCGGGGACGCGCGGTCTCCCCTCCCCCGCGCGGCATCGGGGCACCGTGACGGCGGTATGCAGGCCAGCTGGAGCCCGGAGGGGGGACTCTCCACTAGTCGCCTGCCGCAGTCTCGCGCCGCTCCTCGACCACTCCGCCACGCCGCTGTCTCTGTCTCTGTCTGTCTCTGCCTCTGCCGCCGGTCATCCAGCCGCAAGCCAGGTACGTCATCTTCCTCGCACAGCCGGGCCGTCACGCGCCCTCTGCATATACAGCGCGAGTATACAGAGTGATTCTAAAACCACGGGACAAACATTGAGGGGTGGTAGAGCTCACTAAAACAAACAATTATTGTATAGGAGTATATGGGCGGAAGTGACGCGTTGAGGCAAAAACACAAAAACATAACGCATTAACGGAAACATTCAATGTTCATTACCAGCATACTTAACGAGTGATTCCGTACAGAAAATGTTAAAACAGTTGCTGGAAATGCATCCACCAACAGTCACGCATGCTTGGCGACCTCTACATATGGCGTGATTGGCTGACAATGGTGGCGTGCGTGAAATACCCGGCGTATTTGAATCTGTTCGCCAATCACTCCACCGACGCTACCAAGCTTGCATTACTGTCGGTGGTAGCATTTTTTAGCAATTATTATAAACATTGCTGTAAAAAGGCATTTAGCGGCGACGTTGTAAATAAACAATGTGTTGCATTTCATGTGTTATTTTTGTGTTTGTGCCTCAACGCGTCACTCCCGCCCATATATTCCTATACAATAATTGTTTGTTTTGGTGAGCTCTAACACCCCTCAATGTTTGTCCTATGATTTTAGAATCTTCCTGTATAATAATGCCCCAACTTTGAAGGTCTATAATATCAAAACCAAACAACCTACAACCTACAACCTTGATTAACCAATCAAATGAACCGCGGAACCGTGAAGTTTGTTTACCATATCTTTATAAATGTTCGATGCGACCACCACGAGCGGCCCGAACGACATCTACGCGATGATCAAACTCGTTCCTCACTCTTGTCAGCATGCCCGGTGTTACGGTTTGGATGGCGTCCGTAATTCTCGTTTTGAAGTCGTCAATGTTAGCCGTCAATGGTGGACGAAACACTTGATCCTTTATGTATCCACCCAAAGATCCGGACTTCTTGGGGGCCAGTGATGAAGAGCCTGGTCACCAGCTGCTCCTCGACAAATCCAGCGTTGCAGCAACGTCTCGTTCAGGTATCCGCGGACAGCTAGGTGCCAATGGAGTGGCGTATCATAAAGGAAACATCAGACCGTCCCCTTCACATTGACGTGTCGAATGCGAGTTCGCTACCCCTTCATCACCTCAAACTGAGATTTACGAACGCCATCCAAACCGTAACACTGGACATGCTGACAAGAGTGCGGAACGAGTTAGATTATCGCGTAGATGTCGTTCGGGCCGCTCATGGTGGTCACATCGAACATTTATGAATGCATGGTAAACAAACTGCGCGGTTCATTTGATTGGTCAATCAAGGTTGTAGGTTGTTCGGTTTTGATATTATAGACCTTCAAAGATGGGGTATTCTTTTATACTCACCGTGTATGGTCTATTCCCGGTTTATTCGCACTTTTTGAATCAAACCTTTGTAAAAATCACATTGCGTGTGACGTGTTCGCTTGTTTCCTAAATACGCACGTATCACAAGCATTTTATAATTGTCTTGACATAAAAAAAAATGTGTATTTTTGTGTGAAACATAACATTTAATTATATTTTATTTATACATTATTGTATTTCATTTATAATTTGTGTGAGTAAAAATAGGTATAAAATAGGTATGTTGGCAATGCCAAGTAATAAATAGTTCATATGCATAATAATATTACACTGAGTGCACACGAATACGGTGCGCTGTCCCGTTGGTGTAATTTTCTAGCCCTGCAAAAGTAGAACTTTTGCATGGCTTCAGAAAAATGGAAGTAACCGTGGACGATGCAAGCTCTTTGCGGTTCATTGAGCACATTTGAAGGCCATGCTTAAGGCGCCCGCATACCTGGAGCTTTTGTACGCGTTTGAGGCGGTCAAGCGCAGGGGCGATAAGGGCGACACTGCCATATGCATCAAGTGCACCATCACCACTAGGTGCAAGGCTCTGAACTGGCGTGCAGTGTTATAGTGACTGAGCGAATAAAAATATTTAAGCTACTCTTAACATCGAGGTCTCGAGAGCCGATGAGGTTGAAGTGAGGTGAGTATGGAGCAGCACCGGAATGCAAGGGCGGGGTAAGCGGGAGATCCCCGAGGAAACCCACCGACCAGCGCCATCGTCCGGCACGATTCCCACATTGCGAAAATCCGGGAGCGATCCCCGCCTGGAATAGAACCCGGTTTGGCCTTGGTGGGAGGCGAGTAGTCTGACCACTACACCACCGTGGCCCCAGTGTTCCAGTAGCACTGCGTGTACCTATGGGACTTTCAGCGGTGATCATGTTATTTTGTTGGTGGAAAGTCTGTGCGAAGATTCAATGCAGGGCCCTTGAGTAGTTTTGTATGTGTCTGACGCGTTTATTTTGAGATACAGTGTTTTGAAAAAAGCAGTTTTGAAGTACTCTGAAATTGTGTTTCTAACACGCGTGACATTTTGAAAGTACTCTACAGCGCTCGTATGATGTGTGTGTTCTTTTCTGAACTCAGCACAGTGGACGCAAGTTTAATAGTTTCGTGGGAAAATCGCGTGTTTAAAACACTCTGCAACGCAGTTTAAGCGCCAGGTAGACGGGAACCTTAATACCTACTTTTCTCCTCATTTTGTCTCCTTTTGCCGTATGGAAGATTAACATTGCCATGGGCCGCTTTACTTCATTCATGCACCATGCGGAGGAAACTGTGATTTAAAACAAAAGGAAAGGTGTAAATAATATGCAAATCCACCCTCACGTGATTACATAACAAGAAACACTGCATTCAGCGCTCATAGATATAAACGTTACTCTCGCAATTCAATTTCAAAGCGTGGAACTATTTTCTTCTAATTCGCTGCCAACTTAACTGGGAGCCCACACGCCAGAGCGCACTGCGGCATGCATAAAGTTATGTGGAGTATTTTTTTTTGCAATTGTTGATAAGTGTCCACTTTAACGTTAGCAGGCTGTATAGGGTTATCATATTATTTTCTTCTCAAACCGGGACACTTTGTAATAACTGCAGCATAGACTGCTATCGCCTTTTACAGCTTTCCATCACTCAATTACACCATCAAGTTAGGCCTACTTGGGTCGTGATGCTTGAGCCACAATGGGAAATCGCTAAATTATCAAGTTACCAATTAACGCTATTTTATTCTTGTCACTATCAAACGGGGTATCATACCGGATGTTTTTGAACAATACCGACAAATTCCGGCAGATTATTCCCCACGAAAATACACATACCATTTCCCCCGTAAGTGATTTTTAAGGGAGCTTTGTGGCGTCATAAAATCCTAATTTAAAATATCTTCCTGCTTATCATGTGTCGACTACCTGTCAGCCGACAATCAAAAAATGTTCACCTGACAGTGTTCCGACAAGACAACCTTGTTTCGTTGATTTGCACGTGCTGATTCGTGAAATGTCTTTAAAAATCTAGAACATCTTAGGGTTACACAATTTTTATAAAAAAAATAATAATAATATGCCAACCCCCATTTTATCACGAAGGAAGACGATATCACCAATTACGTTTTCAGAGTTGTAAGATCTCCGTTCTGAGAGAGAACAATCACAGATTTGTTGCTTAATCGCAAATTGTTTCTGACATTTTGGATGAAAAGCATTTTAAAAACAGATTTTTGGGGGCATATATAATATAATTTGGGGGCGTATAATAAAAAACAAAGAGAGCAACTTAGTGATCTCTTTGTACTCTCGCTCTTTTGCGATCTTTCCGACGAATTGAGTGAAGAGTGAAGATATGTCGGTGGCTCTTAAAATCGATATCTTGCGAGCCGATGAGGATGAAGCGAGGTGAGTGTGGAGCAGCGCCAGAATGAACGGGCGGGGGAAACCGGAGATCCCCGAGAAAACCCGCCAACCAGTGGCATCGTCCGGCACGATTCCCACATGCGAAAATCCGGGAGCGACCCCGCCGGGAATTGAACACTGTTCGCCTAGGTGGGAGGCGAGTAGTCTGACCACTACACCACCGCGGCCCCTCCGGCGAATTCAGACGAACAGCGAGTGTTCTGTGTGATGTCATTATGACGTGGTTGCGAGAGCACAAGAGAGCGCTTGCCGGGCCAATTGAGACACGGCCTTAGAAGGACGTGTATTGACCTGTCGGATGCCTGAATAACGGTATCTACCTGAGTGTGACGTGTCGACAGTGACATTTGTTGGCGGTTGGTCTGGGGCTGTTTCTCTTTGACTGAACTTTGACCATTTGTTTCATTCGACGGATTAACGAACTCTGGCATGTACCAAAGCATTTTGTACAATAGCCTGCTTCATACACCGTGGCAACAGTTTTAAACAGACCGTTCCTTGTATCAGCCCGTGGCTCGTGGTCCGGTACAATGTACATTATTTGGCATGAGCTTGATAGTCAATTATGTGTCATACCCATTAGACCCAACCAGCAGACAAACTTCAACTATCAATCACATTACTGGAAAAACAGGAAACAAATTCTACCAACTGTGCACCAGAACCAGTAGAGAGCCCACTCCGAACTGTTAACGTTGTAATAATAGCAGAAGGAGGTCCAACAGCCAATGTATTAGTTACATGTCTGATGTCTTTGCAACCGTCAGCAATTGGGGGTCCGGTGACTTTTAGTCCAGTGAATGTATAAAATTACGTGAGTCTCTAAGAGTAGAATGATTTGAGGGAAGTCGGGCACAGGAGCACGGGAGCCAGGCGCCGTTCATACTTTGTCATTCCGATCAGCCGGCGGCCATCTTGCAAACCATGTTGGATGTCGGTGACTTTGACATTTGACCCAAAAACATTTGACCTTGAAATCCCCAAAAAATTCCAAAAATGTACTTAAAATATTTTTAAAAATTTGTTAAAAATGCATAAAAATGTATTAATAAATTATTAAAAAATTTAAATTTTTTATGTTTGGGCATAGAACGGACTCGGGAAAGTAGCTAAAGTACCAACCAGCCACCATGTTAATACTTAATCCAACCGCCAAGTTGGATTTCAGTAACCTTGGCCTGGTGGCATTTGTCCTTGATCCGTTGGCCTTGAACAACCTTTGACCTTGAACACAATTTTTTTTTATTTCTTACAAATTTATAAAAAAAATCATTAAACACTTATGTACAAATAAAAATAAATAAAAAAATTATTATGAATATTATTATAAATATTTTTAGAAAATATTTTTTAAAACCTACATTTTTGGAAGTCCCCTACAGCACTACATCCAGAAGACGATTGAGCCCCCTCCAATCAATCACATTGTATTAATATTCCCCACCCCTACCACCTCACCATTGCTTATTCTGTCGAATGCACTCCACCCATCATATTGGTTTTTTCGCTCGTCCTTTGTTTACATTTTGAAAATATAGGTGGCACGATGACTCCGACCAACATGCTAGATCTGGGGGTAACATTCACTTTGACCTCACATCTGTTACCTTGACCCTGTGACTATGATCTTGGATAACCTTTAACCCAATAAGTAATTTTATTTTTTTTATAAAATCCAAAAAATTACAATTTTTTTAAAATAAATAAATGAACATTTGTTTTTTTCATTAATCTTTCGATCACTCTCACAATATTTCAATCAAGCAGCACCTGAATACGCAATCCACACAAATTCACACCAACACACACCAATACACACCAATCGTCACACCAATCCACACACCAATCTACACCCCAATCCACTCCAATTCACACACCAATTCACACCAATCCACACACTATGACCTTGAACCCAAGAAATCGTCAAGTATCCCAAAAATTGTCTTAAAATTTAATCAAAATTCATTATACAATTATTTAAAAATTAACAAAGACCTAATATAAATATTAACAGCAGTTATTTTTTAAAAGAATTTTTTTAAACTTACATTTTTGGAGGTCCTCCACAGCACCACGTAGAGCAGAGACTGACCCCCCTACAATCAATCAATCATATTGTATAAACATTCCCCTCCCCTACCCCCTCATCAATGCTGATACTGTCGAATGCACTCCACTCGCCATATTGGGTTTTTCGCTCGTCCTTTGTTTACATTTTCGACAACTAGGTGGTACTGATGACTCCGAACATGTTAGATTTGGGTGATCTTCACCTTGATCTCACATAAGTGACTTTGACCCTCTGCCCATGACCATGGATAACCTTAAATTCAATAATAAACATTACATTTTTTATAAAATTTCAAAAATTCCAGAAAAATATTTAAAAAAAATTATTTAAAGACTAGTTTTTTCATCAATCTTTCGATCACTCTCACAATCTTTCCATCAATCAGCACCAAAATCAGCAATCCATACATATCCACACAATTCTACACCAACACACACACCAATCCTCACACCAATCCACACCAATCAAATCCCTACTAATCCACTCACCAATCCACACGCCAATCCACACCAATCCACTCCAATCAGCACATGAATCCACACACCAATCCACACCACTTCATACAACAATCCACACCAACTTGCACGTGAATCCACAAACCATTCCACACATGAATCCACAAACCAATTCACGCCAATCCATACAAATCCTTAGAAATCCTCCTCCGCAATCCACAGTAATCTACGACAATCCTTCGCAATCCTCCTCCACAATCTACAGCAACCCATGCTGAACCTTGGGTCAATCCCAATCCTTTGATCAATCCCAATCCTTCGATTAATCCTAATCCTTAGCGAATCTCCTCCGCAATCCACAGCAATCCATGTCAATCCTTCTACCAATCCCAATGATTCGATAAATCCCAATCCTTCGATTGATCCTTCGATCGATCCTTCGATCAATACTTCGGTTGTTCCCCACCCATATGTATAGAAATAACATTCATTCGCGAACTGTCTCCAATTTTGTACATGTTGACAGAATTAATGTTTTGTATGCAGTCAACATTTAATTCCCGGATTTTAGCATGCAGGAATCATGCCAGATGATGCCGTTGGTCGGTGGGTTTTCTCGGGGACCTCCCGCCCTTACATTTCGACGTTGCAATATACTCACCTCGCTTCACCCTAATCGGCTCTCAAAACTTCGATGTTAAGAGCAGCCCAAATCTCTTCACTCACTCGCTACTAATTGCTCCTAGCATATGAAGTACACTTATACATTACTTGGGACCTTGAATTGTATGTCAGCGCGTCACCAACTGCGCCACACAGATAGGACTGTTACGATTTTTAGCCTTGGAATGGGTGTGTATGTGTGTTCGTGTGTGAACATACTAAACGGGTTCGTCTTTATTCGCCTAATAAAGTCGAAAATTTAACGATCAACGACCATCAACGGCTCATTGTTATCTTAAACCATTCTCTTTCTAGGCCGCCAGGCGGGAGTATTTTACGCTGTGTGTATATAAGAATTGCAGGTGCGCTAAAGACGACCCATCAGATTCATCATCACCTTGACGTGCAAGGAACTGCACATAATACTTACTTTGGCATTGAGACTCAATATATGTTTTAGTATTGACCCCGTCAATTTATCGCGTATTGTTAAAGAAAAATATTTGCTTCACATCTCTGCGCCAATTTTGAGATTGCCTATCGTATTTTTTATTCCTATCAACAATGCATGAAAAAACTTTCTTAGCCATTTTTTTGGTTTTTGGAAAAATGCTTTCCAGGGAATAGCTGAAAAATAGCAAAGGTAAGATGTAGCAATTATGGTGTACTGTATTGAATTAACAAGCCTACACAGTTTTATATACACGTAACGTTTCTTGAATTATATTCCTGACATAACTCAAAATATATTTAGCTGTAGAAAAATAAATAACTTCCTTGCTCGATGTGTTTAATAAAACATGAGATCTTAGGTTCCGATATTGCAAAATTTTGGATATGTGGTTCAATTTAAGAGATGATATTAAATTCAGTTAGTGCATAAGTTTCTACCAATTTACCGAATATCATAAAGCGGGTACGCTGAAATCTCAGTAAAATCGAAGTTTTGAGTAAGACGAGTTTTACTGAAGTCCTCCACACCGCCTAGTTCCCATGGCAAACGTCCGTGCGAGTACGCAATTGTAAACTCACCTGTGACTTGCAATTGTTTTGTTGCGCTCGTAACGACGTGAGATCTTGCAACGTGTAGCATGGCTATAACGGTCTCGAGACTCAGGTTGGGGACCGCTGCTTCTAGGCTACGAATTTCCGCAGAGAAGCACTTCAGAAATGTATAGTCATCATTTCGCCCACTTGACACTCGCCACGTACCCGTCCTAAGTTTATCTGCGGGACTGGTTGGTTATAGTCCCTTCACGGTTACCTCCGACTTTTCTGAAGTCCTGCTAAATTTCTACTTCCGGGCTGTTGCTCCGCCTCACGCAAACAAAGATTAACCGAGTCTAGGAAATTACACTAAAGCGACAGCGCACCGCATTCTTGCGCACTCACTTTTTTTAACATTTTACATAAGAACTATTTCTTACTAGGCACCACCAAAACACCTATTTTCTCATTGTTTTTATTCGTATTAATCTATATACATAAAAATGTTGTGTCCGTTTGTTCGGACGCGTATAACTCCCGAAAAAATCAACCGATTTTCATTCTGTTTTTTTATAAACCTTCCTTTTCTTCCCAGCAGTGTTTGAACACCTTTCTTTTTTATCTGTATTACCTGTAAAGGTACTAAAATCTGCAAAATCTCATTTTTACCATGCTTTTGCGTCAGAAAGCGCCTTTGTTGACAGCTGTCTGTTTGAACATTTCAGTTTTTTGTTATCAATGTTTTTTTTACATATATACATATACTTCTTTCAAATAATTTCACAGAAATGGATAGAACCAAAATATTTTATACCACAGCAACGCGTGGCCGTGTAAGCTAGTTATGAATAAAATATTTCAACCTTTACTTAAAATATAAAAAAAATTTCAATTTAACAAAAAATAAGATAGTCTTATATTATTTTATGTTAGCAGAAGTATAAAACACTTGTGATACGTAACATAATTAAGAAACAATCAAGCACGTTATACGTGGGATGATTTTCCGAAGGTTTGATTCAAAAAGTGTGAAGAAACCGCAAATAGACTATATAGTCGGTCAGGTGGAATTGCTGACTGAAGTACGTCACCCTCTGACGTCATGGCTCGCATTTCAATGTTAATATGTCCTAAATTCCAGTTTATTCACGAATTTTTACTTTGTCCACGCGCATGCCCCAACCTCTTTCTTAAGTTAGTGGAATAATAACAATCATACAAAACTTAAACAATTTTTCGAACGAAAATACGAAAATATTACAATGCAAGCATTAAAATTCAGACTGCGTAATTCTAACAAAAAAATTCACACTTGAAGAAAACGTTACACTTGCAATATTTGCTTAAGTACTTTGTATACTGGAGTTTAAGTAAAATTCATACGAAACCGAACAAATACTTAATTGTATGTCACGGAGAAAAACTGATATTTTTATATATTGGATGTCTTTGAAATGTGCATATGCTGAAAGGCATAAGTATTAACAGTAGAAGAGCCTCAACATTTCTATATTTAACCTGCTGTAGTGTCAGATTTTAAAAGTTACGTTATTGATATAGCGCTATTCTCATATTGGCCGAGTATATCCGTAGCACGGGCGGAAACAGTCGTTTGCAAAACTGAAGAGGTCCTTTAGTCATGCACATGAAATATGTGTGAGCATGCACTCACGGGCATGTGTAGGCCTATATGCATATACAGTGACTCAAAAAAGTATTCGTCCGGCTACATACTATATGCAAAACAAACAACCAACTGCCGATATGGGTTGTTCAAAAGCCGTTTTATAAGTTTTATTGTAAAAAAAAATTAACACTTGCTAATATGATCTGTAGTTTACAACCAGAGCACGAAATTTATAAGGTATGTCGACTTTGACGTTGAAAAAGTGTTCGTCTAGGCAACATAGTGTTATGACTCACTCTTAGCAGATGCATATTTGTGGTGTGCGAGGGAAGAAAGCAGCATGTTTTCATCAGTGAAACATTTTGTGGCAGTCTTGACCTGAAATGGGACGAAAAACTAGGGAAACATCTGGAGAAGAAAGGATAATTTCAATGAGAAGATTCCGAAAGCGAAAATCCTTCAAAGACACGGCGGGAATTACAATTAAGAGCAAAAAAAAAAACTGGTATAGACGTGCGTATGCAAATAACAGAGGTATGGAACCAATCAGAGTAACGCGATGCGGTTGGCAGCTAGATCGATTACTGCTGCTACAATGGCAGGTTATCAATATTTAAGTGAGTTTGAGTTTGAACGCGGTGTTATAGTCGGCGCACGAGAGATGGGACATGGCATGTCCGAGGTAGCGACAACATTTGGATGTTCACGTACGACCATTTCACGAGTGTACCGTGAATATTGGGAATCCGGTAAAACATCACATCTTCGACATCATTGCGGCCGGAAAAAGATCGTGAAAGAACGGGACAAACGACTACTGACGAGAATCATTAAACGTGACAGACGTGCAACCCTTTCTCAAATTGGCGCAGATTGGAATTGTTGACTGCCCTGCAGGATTCATGGTGTGAACTGCCTCCTGCATACCTTCAGATATTAGTCGAGTCCATGCCACGTCGTCTTGCGGCACTTCTGCGAGCTCGCGGGGGCCCTACACGATATTAGGCAGGTATACCAGTTTTTTTGGCTCTTCAGTGTATAAACACACCACAGGCTTCATGAAACGAGAACGCATCACAACAAAGCAGGAAGTGGTCTCTTGTCTAGTCTTACGCAAAGAGAACAACGTACCGTAGTCAGGTACGTTTTAAGTACACCCGAAACTTGAGTGCTCCGAAGATTACAGCTGATGTCGAACGGGAATTAAAAAAGCACGCCACAGCACAAACGATACGAAATGTGCTTCACGAAGCGGATATAACGGCTGAATAGCCAAAAGAAAAACCTATATAAGCCAGATGAACAGGCAAAAGTGACTTTCCCATGCTAGGGAACAGAAAAACGATACCCATGAATACAAGAGGAAGGTAGTTTTTACAGATAAAATTAAATCCAATGTTTTCAAGTCATATGGTGAGCAATAGTTTGGTGGAGAACAAACTTTGAACTAGTCACAAATATTCTCACAGATACAACGAAATATGGTTTGGTTCCATATTTCTTCGGGGGTGTATTGAGTGTTAGTGGAGTAGGCGAGTTGTGTTTCGTCGATGGTATCACGGGCCACAAACTCTGCATGGAAATTCTCAAGTCTCGGCGTCCCAAGGGTCTGAACGATATTAGCCTCACTTGGGACTACGCCTTCACCCAGATAACGACCTTGAACATTCAGCCGTAAACACAAAACAGTGGTCGCTATTCAACGCAACACGCTGGACGGCAACGCCTTCACAGTCGCCCGACATGAAGCCCATTGAGAATATGACATATTCTAGAAGAGGGAATAAGAATGCATATCATCTCGAAGAAAAGTGATCTCAAGAATGCAGCATTAGAAGAATGGAAGAATTTACCAGCAGAAACAACCGAAAACTCAGTCAAATCAACCCCACGATGTTTAAGAACGTTACAGGAAAAAATACAGAAGAAAGGAGGGCCTACCTGCTATTAAGGCTTAAAAATAAACGAACCTAAAAATGTCTTTGCATATTGCAGACATATACTTTTTTGGGGTTGAATGATATGTGTAGTTTCTATCTGTTTATGCATTACTGTTCCTACAGGAGAAAAATGTAGTTATGTTACGTATTTTTTGTATCTATTTCAGAGTAAATAAGGTAGTGTTAATGTGCCCACCATACTAATCCCCTTTTTTGTCAAATGTATATATACACCTGAAGTCTGTGGAAAGATGAATGCTTTTTTGAGTCACTGTACATGCATGCATCCATATATCATAATTAAATACAATTACAGCCAATGCCCGTCTACATTCTTTATGCATTGATTAGGACAAACAGCTTTGATTTTTTTTCTAGGTAGATGCTCATTTGTTAGGTACGCTTGTCATTGTGACAAAAATGACAAAACAACTGACAATGCAGTTAAAATTAGTGGGGTATGCTGCTTCTTTATTTATCAAATCTGCCAATCTCAAAGGAGAAGTTCGTTTTAGTACTTGTGCTCGAAATCCTACGTTCGAATTGCATTAAGGCATTAAGGAGAAGAACAACTGAACGAATTTAACGTGTTAACCGCTACTCTCCGGTCAGCCGTGTAATATAATGGGGACATTAATAAGCAACAAAAAAAAAATGCCTCTGCTGTTTCCATGTTTCTTTAAAATCAATTTTAAGAAACAACACTCTTCAGATTGGAAAAGGATAACGGGAGCCATGAAAGGAGCGTGCTGGGTGCCCCCCTCCCCCAACTCCTCTCAAGCCATGTCCGAAGACGTGTTCGCAGACTACGAGTATGTAATTTGAAGTTCGTGCTCTTAATCGCTTTCAGGAGATGACAGGTTCAGGCCTGACTGACTGCTTAATAGGGACTACATTTCTCCGGAACAGTTTCCCGTGCCGAAGCCATGAACATGCTGGCGAATTTCTTCGCCGTGTGTCGTCCCACTTAACGCGCACATTAAGGCTCCCGCCCACCTGCCGCTTGATCTGCGCTGCATGGTGCTCGAAATGCGCGTGCGTCCAATGCGCTCGTCTGCGAAACGAACGCACGCTTCGCACGAGGCTCGATGAACGCTCTCAAGAAGTCACGCACGTGAGAAACACCAATTCAGAGCACTCGAAGCAGCTGTAAACGGCCTTTTTAAAGACCTGTATAGTCTATTAGCGGATTCTTCACACTTTTTGGATAGAACCCTTTTAAAAAATCACCCAAAGACCTGTATAGTCTATTAGTGGGTTCTTCACACTTTTTGGATAGAACCTTTGAAAAATCACACCACGGGTGACGTGATTAGTTATTTCATAAATACACCATGTATCACAACAGTTTTATACTTCTGTTAACGTAGAAGTATCTTATTTTTCGTTAAATTGAAGTTTCGCCTATATTTCATCTATCAATTACAATATTTCATTTATAATAAATATGAATCGAAACAGGGGAGAAAACATGTGTGTTGGTAGCGCTTAGTAAGAAATAGTTCTCATACAAAATATTATTACAATCGAGTGCACACGAATTGGGTGCGTTGTCCTTTGGTGTAATTTTCTAGATTAAGTTAAGCTTAGTTTGCACGAGGCGGAGGAATATCCTGGAAGTAGAACTTCAGCAGGGCTTCAGAAAAGTGTGAAGCAACCGTGAATGGATTATATCTCGGAATAAACGCGTCAGATACATGCAAACGTACTCAAGCGCCCTGCTACAGACTTTCCACCAAAAAAAAAAAAAGACAGGGTCATTGCTGAAAGTCTCAAGCATGACGAAAACATTGTACGTCAGTTCAGAGCCTTGCTCTAGAGACTATGTTGCACTTGATGCGCGTAGCATAGTCGCTCTTATCGCTCTCGCGCTTCTCCGTCTCAAATTACAAAAATAACTCCCTTTGCAAGAAGAATACGTTGATTGTTAAAATCATCTTACGTAAACATTCGTAGACTTCTGCATAGCATAATTCGATGGATATTTTTGGATTTTACATTTTTCGCACTTAAAATAATCTGGAGAAGGACTTTGATTTAAAAAAAATACGCCGGAAGAAATTTAATTAAAAATAATTTTACACTGAAGTTTACATAAGTTTTTATTGCCTATCTATGCCCTGTGCTCGATGACAGGAAACAGCATGGGAAAAGTATACACTGGGAGACTAAAACCAATCCTGCCACAGCATTGGTTTTAGTCCCAGTTTATACCGGTAGTCTCTTTGCAAGCATCAAATGATCTAATACATGAACCATTTTATGGGCCTTTGTAGAAGATAGCACCGTATGCAAAATTATGCTTTTAGTAGATAGATAATGGGGATCTGGCAAAGGGGCTTGAGGCTTCGGTGCCCGGAGCCATATGGCATCTGGCAGAGGAGAACCAGAGGTGACCTTAGATCTTGACCTTTAAAATTGACTTTTGACCTTGACCTCAAGTGTTCCGTTTTCCCCGGAAAATACTCAACATTTCTAGAATTTCCCTTAAAATTTCTCGAATTCCCCTCAAACCTGCAAACTTGACCTATTTTTACACTTGAACATAACATATGACCTTGGCCTTTTACCTTGACCTCAAATGTCTCGTTTTCCCAGAATACGCTCAAAATACCTAGAATTTCCCCTAAAAATCTGGTGTAAAGACTGCAGGCTTCGAAGCATCGAAGACGTCCACCATAGTGGATTGCATTATCGCCACTATCTTGTTTCTAGAATTTTCCAGTTCATGCTCTGTAATTCCATGCTACCACCTTGTTTCAAGAATGTTCCAGTTTATGCTCTGTCATTTCACCTCGACTTCTTGTTTCTAGACATGACATGCCCCAAATTTCTAGAATTTCCCTCAAAATTTTCCGAATTTTCCTCCAAATCTGAAAAATTTCCTACATAAAGTTTCTATACCAAAATTTTCATGAGTCACTCAGTCTAAAAATAGCACAATCTTTTTTAAAGAATGTTCCAGTTCATGTTCTGTCATTCTACTTCATGATCTGTCATTCCATGACAACATCGGCTATCTTGTTATTAAGTGGGTCATCTTGTTTCAAGAATGTTTCAGTTCATGCTCTGCCATTCCATGTCAACACCAACCATCTTGTTTCAGGAATTTTCTAGTTCATCGCCTCTAATGCTACTTCCTGATGTCACTCCACATTGTTACAAGCATATTCTACGACCTATGCAAAATAAGTTTATGCTAAACACACCCCTGCTAATTAACAAAGTACAGTATCTCTGTATCCGACTCCCACAAACTTATAGGCATAGTTAGTAAAAATTTCTGAACTGCTGAGTTGCCAAATTAATATCATAGGCATAACCACTGATGTCAATCAGGGTGGTTAGGTCAACAAATTATGCCTTCTCATAAGCATAGTTAGCCATAATTTCCAAAGTGTTTAAGATATAGTCACCAAATTCACAGCATAGCCATCGCCCCTGATGGCGATTAGAGGGGTGGGGGCAATTATGCCTTGTTTATTCGAGAAATAATATCATGGGCGAGATAATGAAAAGTGTTATGACAATATGAGACTGATGACTACATATATGAAAAATTTATTTGTTCCTAAATGTTATAGGCATGAGTTTGAGAGGTACATGTTAGATATGGCCATTATGTTAACTTATACATCAGTCATGTTGACAAGGTACTGAAAATGCATAATTTTATACATAAGAGGTTAACTTTTAAACTTATAGACAAAAGTTTATCGAGCAACCTGTCTATGGATTCGTATTTGAAATAATGATTTGATTATGAAGCAACATCCATTGATTATATAGATAAAACTTGTATAAATAATAGTTATGTATGTAATGTCATATATTTTATTCCACTTTTGAAACTTACATAAATGAATATGCCGAGCAATGTGTCTGTGGATTCGTATTTACATAGACGGATTTGTAGTATATGATGCCACTACCATATATTATGAAAATCATAATTTTGTAAATAAAAGTCATAAATTTAAATAAAAACATTAAAAATTTAATTTTTATAAAGTATATTGAGCAGTATGTCTACTTATTAGTATTTTCAAAGATAATTCTAATATTATGTCAGAAAACGTTATTATGAGGCCATGACCAGCACCATATTGAATTTTTATGAATACAATTGTGTACGTAAATATTCCAAGTGTTATATATTTTCGAGCACGTGTTATCGAGTCGAATGATAATGTGAAGCCATAAAATTTTATTATTCGCATGTGTTCGATACCACATTGACTTCAGCGGGCATAGGAATTGATCTTAGGTTTTTTAAAGTAATTACGTAACGAGCTCGAGCCAGGAATGCAGGACAGTGGTTGACTTAGCTCAGAAGGTGTTTTAAGTGCATTATGTTTATATCAGACAGCTACGAACTTAGAGGCACAGTTGGACATCATTCAAAGACTGCCGGAGATAGGCTCATGGAAATTGGAACGTATCAGACCAGTATCCGAGATGAAAAAATGAATTATGCATTGAGCCTTTTTTATGATCATAAATGGCCACCATTTTCAACCCTAGAAATTATTAATAGTAACAAAAGTTCACATTGCAGGTTTTACCTATGGCCTAGATTAAATACGTATGTTCAGTTTTTTTTCTAGTACAATGTGGGGTACCAATCTATTCATAAATAAAAAATTTTTACACCTAACTTTTTTAGTTTTATAACTTAGAAACGTAATATAATGTATTGCATGTCTACATGCGTGTATTTTAAAGGTGAATTCAACTGTGATATTAGAATCGCCATTGTATTAGTCTATCCCCAACGACATACTGCATTTCATAGGAATACCTACGATTGAAGGATCTCAAAGTATGTTGGCAAGCAGCTTGTGTATGGACTCATGTAGTGCCAAAAACTATTTCAAACTAATTGTAAAAAAACTTTACGTAAGTTGCGTACCTTACAACCAATAGGCATTTTTAGAAAAGGTTCTAAGAAACGTGTCTGAGGGCACTAAACATTCCATTGTAAATGCTTAAAAGAAAAAGAGCAGTCCTGAACAATTTTTGTTATTGCAAAACTGTTTGGATTCGGGCAACTGACATCTCGGTCAACCTTTCATGCACACACACACACGCACGCACGCACACGCACGCACACGCGCGCATACACACACGCACACGCACACGCACACACACACACGTATGCACACCAATATAAGAACCAAAATTGTATAAATATTAGTATTTATCGATCCATGCTTGATTGGGGATAGTCTGGGTGGTTTTATGCTTAGAATGGAGAGTGAAATTTCACGATGCACTCAGACATGAGGGTCAAAAATCTAATTTAAAACATTTTAGAAGTATTTTTGAATTAGGGTGCTTGGTTTCCCAGAAATTAGCAAAATAAGAAACTTGAATTTATGTACACCGACATAAAAGTAAAAATCCAATGAAATTTTTTTATTTATATTCAGCTATACGGTATACAAGAATGATTCATTTTATTTTCATAAAATTTGTAATTATTTGAATTTTTTTCCACACGTTCTTTTGTATGGGCCTAAGCACACGAATGCTCATATATAAATGCATCACTTCATTCGCGTATCGATTAAGTAAATATTTTTGTATTATATAACATATCCAGACTTGATATTTTACATGCAGAATATAACCGGACATGCCTTTGCCAATAATTAGAACATAACATAAGAAATTACAAATACTCTTTGCATCATCTGGCACTTCAGTCATCCAATTTCCATATTCGATTTTATAGACACGGTAAAGCATTAAAGATTATCTCAAAGCAGGCATTTCAATTACTATATTTCCATACTTGATTCTTCAAGACTAATTCCAACATAGCGTCACAACTGATGTTTATGTACGTATTTTCAAATAAAAGTTATGTATGTAATATAAAATTATTTAGGTTATTGTTTAAAAAACTTGGAAATGTATGTATATCGTAAGATAAACCTATATACGCTTTTTGAAAAGATAACTACGAATATACGCCACAACAACTAATTACAGATAATTTTATAATTAATTATTATAAATTTATTTTTTATTTATTGTTACCAAAACTTGGAAATGTAAGTATATAATGTAAATGTATCATGTAAATATATGGTGTGANTTTTTTTATTTATTGTTACCAAAACTTGGAAATGTAAGTATATAATGTAAATGTATCATGTAAATATATGGTGTGACGTATGTTTAACACGTATAATGAGGGGAATGCGAATTTGAAGTCGGAATATGTGATAACGTGCCTCAAGTTTAGGACAAGCCAGAAAATAGGGCAGTGAGAGACAGGATGGATGACATTACATAATTAGAGATGTTAAAATTTCACAGTCAGATTTTGTTACGAACAATGGGCACATGAAGGAACCCGTACACTGCTGATCAGCTCTGGACGATCTAAACAGACCGCCAGGAGCAAGGACCATTTGACTGTCGCAGGCATGACCAGAGCCAATGGCTTTCTTGTCTACCATCCAGGGACATAAGGCCGCTTCACTATAACTTATGTGGCAACATGAACACTCGTTATTCGACCATGTTCTGCATCACATCGAATTTTCTAAAGGCATAGGTGTGATATTATTGTTTAAAAAGTAATAATGAGCAGTATACGCAAGCAGCTCGATTCGAGAATACAAGAAAATTTTCGCCTTACCTCAAATAATGTTTGAACATAGTATGCTTATGTCAGGCCCACCAACTTGGCAGGATTGGCCGTCTTTCAGCAACCGTTGGAGTTGTTTAACGTATAACATATCAGATCAATACGAAGCCCAAACAATGTTATATAATCCATTAGGCATTTGACCCTTTTTAAGCGTAGTTACTCGTAATTTAGGCACTTATTGTGAAGGTACCATAAAATTCAAATTGTAGTCAACATTCACGGCGTAAAGCAGACTGCTATGTTTCAGTATATCTTAAGTCTTTTGTAATCATAATAGGCAGCAATTTTCTTAGCATTTATGTAAGGGGTACATGTTTTCAGGGCTGGTTCTTATATGTCATCACTAACTACGTTAGACACCGTATTGCATTGTATACTCTTTACCATGTATATATTGTGTTATTTTACTACATTTAACTTTATAATGTAATCCTCATCCCCAATATAACCAAATTCATTACAACATATGCTGCATGAAATATTTTGATAATTAATTTCCTTACTTGTTTAAAAAAACGAAAAATATTTATTTATTGATTTACATGTGATGCAAGTAGGAATTTTATACAGTAAATACATGCTCGTTAGTTTCATGGCATTGCTAAACACGCACATTGAAAAAGCGTACACCATATTCAGGTTTTTATTTGATACAAATGTGATTGTATCACTACAAAGAAAAAGACGAAAAATTTATTACAGCTTATCATAAGAAAAAGTCTTGTTCACCCACGGAACTTTTCGTTTACGGTTTGCCATTATTTTAAATAAACCTTTTTATCAGTCTAGGATCGAACTTCCTCCATGCTATAGTACGAAGCAATGCAAACAATAATTTCCTCCCGCCTCGCGCATATGAAAGTCACAAACATAGTGCATATGTGAACATAAATGGTTTATGAATTAATACTCTGTACCTAGGCGAATAAAAACTCATCTTGGTGGGAAAACATGTGTGCCACATCACCTCGGCATACGCTAAATGCAGTCCTACTAATATAGATACGGTTAATTTAAATAGCCATACAGCACTCACAGATTATATAAGCAGCAGTAGCAGAACACTTCAGCTCTCCTCAGCGTAGGTCATACAATTGGTTGATGTATGGAGGTCACTGCTCAAGTGTTATTTTTATCCCCAGCACGATCAGAACACATTCCTTTGTCAGTAGCACCAAGCAATAGCCACAGAGTAGATAGGCACACAGAAACGAAATGTGGTGGTTCCTTTGATGTGGGTGAACCCATTCGCCGATTGGCTTCGCAAAGCTCTGTTCCGGTCCATGTGCGCAGATTGGCTACCGCGTGCTGCGAACGATTCCCTATTGGCTAGGCTGCCAGCTGGTGAGTAAGTTACCAGGCGCTGATTGGCGAACGGCGTTCCGAAATGTCACTAGTCAGTGACGTCATTTTTCTGACGTGTACAGCTGGAATTCATTGTTCACGCAGCCGTACTTTCAGGTTTATGAAAGCATTTCGCACCACCACATATCGTCCAGAACTTCTTTCTCCTGTCGAGATGACGTCGTGAAACGACATGCTGTTCTAAGAGTTCAGCATATTTTACCGGCTATCATGTACTATCGAAAGCTTACGCCACTTGCAGCACTCGACGAAGATGCGCCGGCCTAAAGCATTCCTTCTCGAATGTGCAATACATGAATTATAATTAGTATTTAAACACCTATCTGGCTATCTGCAACAGGACGAAGAGATTCTTGGCTGTCTCCCATGCCTAGAGTGTTTTGAAGGTAGTGCTGCCGTTACAGACACACCACATTCCAGGATATAGTGTCAAGACTCATCGGGAGAGAGCAGTAGCAGCATAAGGAAAAACAAGGCACCTCCAATGCTGAAAGACGAACGACTGTAATGAAGATGAGTGGTCGAATGGTCAACTTCGCAGGCTAGACAGCAATCGACCTGATAAGACAACATTTTACAGTCCAGCAGCAACCATGCTGTTGTTTGCAGCACATGGCCAGCAGTCATTTACTGAGGGAACCCGAGACAGGCGACGCAAACTGTCATGTGGTGTGAATAGTGTACAAGCGAGCATGATGGTGAAACTATTGTCACTTCGTCGTCGAGTGTGATGGAAAGCAGATCGTTAAGACTGCATTCATCTACCACGATCGCGTACGCCGTTGCAGTACGAAGATGGAACCGATGGTTTAAGACTTACCATCCGTGACACTGACTGCATCGTCAACGGGCAAGGGACGTTGGAAATTCGCTACACACATCACAATGTTACTTCTGCGGAAATACTTTTAGTAAAAGTTGTAATGCACGGCAACATGAAAGTAGCCGTTGCATGTTCAGCGTTGCATACAAGACTTACCACTGCGGTAACTGCGATGCGGTGTTTTCCCGAAGCGATAACCTGTATAGGCATAGTCCTAGGTGCAAAGTCAATGTTTGTTGTTCATCAGGAAGTGAATGCAAGTATTGTGGCACCACATATACTAAAAGCTATAATTTCAGATGACATTAATAAAGTAATTGTCCATTCACCATCGCTTACAAGACTTACCCACGTGATAACTGTGGCGTTGTATATGACAATAAGTGTAGCTTGAATGCTCACAGCAGGAATTCTTCTGCAAAAATATACATCATAAATATTTTGGTCAAATGAAGAATAAGTTGCGCGCGTAAATATTATTATTTTTTTACATGCCTGTAAAATAAAGTTACAAAGTATACAAATAACTTCTGTGTTATTTGTTTATTTTTATCCCTTCTTATATTAAGCCGTTCGGAAGAAACGATTAAGACAAATCTGAGGCACATGTGCATCGAAGATGTTATTCATTTTAGCATCAAATATACTTTTTTTTCTGATGGTCGTACGCAGTGCCTTGATAGGTACAGACACCTGTAAGCTGTGATGATATAAGAAATTTAAATATATGCACGTACATGCTTAGTATAGACATTGGCATGGATTTATGTGAAAATTAGAACGTCATTTAGAAAAGAAACGTAAGAACTTTGTTGTAATTTTTTTTTCGGCGAATAAGTGTTATGTGATTAATGTTGGAAAAACTCTACGAGAATTATATAAAAACTGTAATAATTATTGCGAGATATTTCGAACGAAAAAAAAAACTACTACTACTACTACTTTCCTCCTAGTTACCGGTGGTAGGTTTGAATATGTCGTTGCATGACCTCGGTAAAAGCTCAAATGTTATTCGTTCTCGGCAGGAGTCAGTTTGACAGTAGTCTGGGTGTACGAGTTCTTATCTGCTTGAAGGTGATGCAGACCTCTGATGGCGTGAAATCGAGATCTGAGCATATGTCTTTATGCACGGCTCATTCGATTATCCTATCATTAGTTTTGCTGTTGTGGGAAGACTTTTTTTAGAGATAACCGAGTGTGTGTAAAGAGTACATGTACGAAAGAACTGCCCCCCGAGCTGCTACGATATGATTGGTGTGGTACACCATTTATTAGAAGCAATAATTTTGAATATGCATTACAATATATGTAAAGGTAGTGTTATATTGTCTTGATGGTATGGTTGAAATTTTTTGGTAGGTACGGTGGGTGGTAGGTCGTTAGTATTATTGGTAGGAACTGTCTCATAACACGGCCGTGTCTGTTTTTTGTTTGTATGATTTTTCCATATATGATGATATGATTGACAAGTATTTGGTTATAATATTTTTTCACAGGAATTTTGGATTGGTTTGTCCTAATAGTATGGCGAGAGGGTATTGTCAGATGAAATTATCTGTTTGTATGGTCTATTAATATTGTTAGTTGGAATGATTGGCTGAAATACTTTGGTTCGATGGTTGATATGACTTGCCGGTATGATTTGTTGGTTTGCTGGTATTGCATGGTGATAAGGGATTTTCAAATGACTGGTGTGATGTGGTCGGCAAGTGTTGATGGTTAGAATGGTTTCGGCTGGAACATTTGGTTTGCTGGTCTGGTGGTATCACCTATTAATATGACATTTTAAAAACACAGCACAAATTCTGTATTTAAGCTAATTCATATTTATAATAGTAGAGTAATTAACTGACTGAAACAGCAATAGCATCAAAAGTGATACTGCACTCAGTGAGAATTGAGCCAAAGACAGATAAAACAGGGAAATATCGACTGATTGATAATCAGTGCCATGTAAATAAGTAATGTGGTGGCTGAATTTTCCTGATTTGTTTGCGATTCCCACCAAATGTCAAGAATTCCGCTGCCATAAGTCGCTTGTTCTCAGCTCATTTGCTTGATTTGCCAATCGGCAGAAGCCTTATCGACTGCATTTCAGTGAATGTCATTTCGTTTATCGACATCACTGATTCTGGTTTAGTGCATACTGACTCACAAAATGCTACAAACAGTAGTAATGGACTTGTACTAACAGCAATGTCGTGTCAGATACCACATCTTTAGTCCATACAAAACATCTACTCAGTATATGTATTACTTCTTATAAACTCTAGGGCATGCGATTTAAATTAATTTATACATTATATTTTTTCAAACGTACCTTTGAAGTGCGATAATAATCTCAGGCTACGTGCCTTGTCCATATCACTCAATACTTAATTTCTCATTTGAGAAAATCGCTGACGTTATGATGCATGGATGTTATTAAACAAAATTTATGTTTTACATTTAGTTATGTGGGGTTTATTACACTTAACTATAACACTTAAATAACATGATTCCAAATTACAGCAGAAAAATTTAATTTCTGCAAATTTATCATGTAAGTAACGGTTTTTAATTTTAAATAAAGGTACATTATCTAATGATGACAATTGACAAATAAGTTAAAACTGAAATATCTAAGTATGAAGAGGAAAAGAAAACATAGAGACGGGGAAAAAATTCCACACTGATAGTTTCGTTTTATCGTGATTAAGTTACTTTTATGCTAAAACGTTTTGACATATAACAGTTAAATTTTAAACATAATTAAAAAATTATAATCTTAAAGCGGGAAAGGTTGCTTAGTTCACAGTTGTACTTATATGTACTGAATATTTATTATTTTCATGTATCCAGTGCTTTGGTATGATTGTCAGGAGGTTTTCATGCAGCGCTTATTTTTCGTTTGAATGAGTTAAAAATGTGCACAATTTTGGAGGAAAGATAATGAAATGGTTAAAATTCGATGCGACAGTCAATTGGTTTATTTAAAGATTTGAATCTTTAAATTGAACCGACTTCTTTACAAAATATCGACTCTCTGTATTTGGCTACAATTTTTTTAGTCTAACGGTTTATTGTTATGTGGGTGAGTTTTTTTTAACGGTTGTGACTTGCCAAAGCTTCCGGGCCGTCTCACCGTTCTCGATGTTTCTAGAAAGTTGCAGCTTCATGCGTTGAAAAACGACCGGAGAGGTGAAGCAACTTTCATGGACGACTTCAGTACGCTTGGCCTCATTACGGCCCTAGCGAGGTATAAGCTGTTCACGGTAAAGTGAGCACTTGTGAGGGCCTAGTTTCNTCGCTTGGCCTCATTACGGCCCTAGCGAGGTATAAGCTGTTCACGGTAAAGTGAGCACTTGTGAGGGCCTAGTTTCTTTTTCCTTTCAGTCACATTTTATCATTTAACCACCTTTTCGAATAAATGTTGTCATTTTAGTAACACACACAGTGCGTATATTCCACCGGACTCGGAAGTTAATGTCTACGTCTAAAATAAAATAGATTTATTTACTATTATTCCAAATTAGAGGGCTTTCAAAAAGTGTTCACTTTACCGTGAATGGCGTATACCAAAGAGGCTGTGTTGGCTGTCCGATTCAAAATTAACTGTAGTGCCTGACCTGACTTAGGGAAGGTGGGAAGGGGGAGGGGGCTATACATGCTATTGTTTCAAGTTCTAATTGTTTAATATAAAATATATAACATTTCAGTTTTATTTCTCCATCTTTATTTTTAAAATGTTCAATATAAAATATGCCACTTGGGACTCGGAAGCAAGACAATGTATTATTTTCACCCTAGTCCCCACACGCGTTTCAATGTATAATCGTATGTGAGCGAAATGGCATGCTAGACGCAAAAACATTATTTAATTATCGACTAGTTAGAGAAGCAAAAAAGAAAGGGATGCCTGCAGCGGAGTCAGTGCAGCGACGTAAACCTTAACATTTTTACAATTGTAATGCTTAGATTATTTATACTGCCGTAATGGAATATGCCTTTATTTCGTGTATGTTTAAGTGAGATTAAATTTGCCCGATAAACAATTAAAAAATAATGTGGTCCATTCTAGTTTAAAGCATGAATTTCAGTTTNAGTGAGATTAAATTTGCCCGATAAACAATTAAAAAATAATGTGGTCCATTCTAGTTTAAAGCATGAATTTCAGTTTGCAATACACTTTTATTTCGTTTCAATATAAATTTTATGTTTGCTATAAAATTATGGTATAATTTTTTTCTAACTAANTCAATACACTTTTATTTCGTTTCAATATAAATTTTATGTTTGCTATAAAATTATGGTATAATTTTTTTCTAACTAAAATTTATTTTCAAATCTTTGTTGTGGTTATTGCAAACATACATATATTTTACGAAAAATATTGTATTTATCAGCACGCACCTAAACCTAGACGGGAAAATCCCACAGGAAAAATAACGAGTAACACAGGAGTCTGAACACGCGACCTATGAGACATGAGTCCCCTCGGTAGTCTATGAGCAANGGAAAAATAACGAGTAACACAGGAGTCTGAACACGCGACCTATGAGACATGAGTCCCCTCGGTAGTCTATGAGCAATGCGATAATTCTGCTGCAAGTAACACTTTGTATTTTGATTCAGGGACTTTAAATACCGAAATAACTTTAGACAAATGCTATAATAGCACAGAAATACATGCCACGGCATATTACTCCACCATTTATAATTCTTACATTCACTGGTTCCATATCGAATGGCCCCTTTGACGGTAAGATGCAAAGCCTTACGTTATATCACGTTCTTTAGTGTAAGGTCACATGGTACTTGACCTGAAACGCTTTGCTCGGCACTGTAAAAGCTAAGACGCCTACACGAAAACCACCCGTGTATCTGTGGTGCTAAAGGAGTGGCCTACTTTCAGGCGCAATGAGTGTACATTTGTTATATTGGTTGCGTACAGTGTTGTAATAATATGAGTGACGTCGAGTTACTCCAGATTACTTTTTTTTAATTATTAGTTCGTCTGCGACTTCCACGACCTATTATAAATGAGTGTATTTATACTAATTACAAAATACGTTGCCAGGGAATTGTTCTGTGTGAAGGGAGTGGGACATACTATTATTTTGGACCACAACATCAACACTTCGAAANCGTTGCCAGGGAATTGTTCTGTGTGAAGGGAGTGGGACATACTATTATTTTGGACCACAACATCAACACTTCGAAAGAAATATCACAGTTGAATTAATGTGATAATATCACTACAGGTGCTGCTAACTTGTCAAAAAAATATCTTAATTTTTTTTTCTTATGTGTAATGCGTATTTATTTCCAGCACGTCTTCGTCGTGTGCTTCAGCTGTCCTGATGTCAAGTGAAGTACAACACGCGTTCTTAAAAAATGAACCATTATGGTTCATGTTTTAAGAACGTGTGTTGTACTTTCTTATTCTGAACGATAGTGTACCAGTTACAGGTATGTTCANTTATGGTTCATGTTTTAAGAACGTGTGTTGTACTTTCTTATTCTGAACGATAGTGTACCAGTTACAGGTATGTTCATCGTATCTCACAGGTAAACACAACCATTCCCTAATTATATCAATTGGGTTTTAAATTATTTGAAGTAATTAACCTCTGAATTTGACGTCTTTTCTTGAGCTGTGAAATTTAACGTAAGATGTAACGCCCTCTCCGAAATGGTGTTTTTTTATGATCATGAATTGTGCACCGACTTCCGCAGCGAAGCAAGTAGGGTTTACTACCAGAGAAGGTNGTGGTGTTTTTTTATGATCATGAATTGTGCACCGACTTCCGCAGCGAAGCAAGTAGGGTTTACTACCAGAGAAGGTAGTTTCCATTTTGAACATGACTTTCGTGGTGTCGTTCTCTTGTCAATATATACTATGCATACTTGAAGATGGCCTCAAGGAGTTGAGTCGTATCCTGTAGGACGGTCCAATAGAGTTTATTTCATGATTTCACGCGCCAACACTTTTACGTCCGGCTTGCCGCCAAGTGTATATATTCGATGGCCCACTAGCCTACAGCCCGCAAACCTGTCTAGTGGGCTCGCTTCTTTAATTAGAGCTCTCAGATTCAGTGGGTTCTTTTTTTTCCTGCACGGCTATTAACTGGTGTGGGCTGTTGATCTGACGCTCATATATTTTGCACACGCAACACAGAATAGTCAACGGGCACTAGCACAAAGGTTTTACGGAAGTCGTTTGCCTCTATGGATTCCAGCTGAATCGAGAATCACGTCACTTCACTTCGGACTGGTCAATCTTGGAATGAAGGTGAGGTTTTCTGCGCATTTGAGCAGCATTGGGTCAAGAATCGCTGAAACAGCTGTCGAAATCACGTGTTCAGATAATGACGTTCCTTTCGTAAACATTTGGTTCAACAACAAACCCTCCGTTTTTACGAAGGAAAAATAATTGCATTAACTTCTATTGTCCACTAGCATATCAAAGCAGTAATTTATGGCAACAGTGTGGTGACCTCAGTCGAAATCGCAGGGTCTGTGACAGTTCCAAAGGAAGGATAGCAACTCAGAGATGGAACACGCTAATTGAACATCTACGCGCCACTCTAGCGCAAATCTCCCCTGCTTGATATAAGTGTGGCGACATTGGAACAGGTACCTCGGAGCTGTTAAATCAGTGAACTGCAGTCACTGTGGTGACCAGGCCAAAGTCACTGTTTACAGCGGAGCAGTCTTCTTATCACCGAGAAAAAGGGCTTTGCAGAATTAAAAATGGTTTTTTTTTGGCGCAACCTAATTAATTGTTTCTATAGAGGCAATGAAATATTTTGTTGTAGAAACCAATTTATTTGTTGTTCTTATTTATTTGCTGCGGGCTCTGATTTGTTTGGTGCAACTAAATATTTGTTTGACTCTACGTGCATCAAAGAGTTTCAGTTAATATAAAAATAACTGAAGCCNTCATATAAAAATAACTGAAGCCGGAACGAGATTCGAAACTAGTGCGTTTGCGCCCGATATCTACGCCCTAGCAACCTCAGCAAAAGTGACTACTGATGCACGACGAATGTTCTTAAAAATACGCACATTACAAATACTGGGCAACTAGTGAGTATACGTATTTGAAGTTTGACAGCGTCACATATTATTTTCCCTTTGAACTTGTTTTATTAGGATGTTTGTACCGTAATTAAGCATCAAAAAATGCGCAAAACCAAACACTGCTACTATCCTGATCGTAACAAAAAACACAAATGCTCGAGATGTATTTTCGAACGAAGACATTCAAGTGGCCAAACGAACATATGCAGTTAATTCAACTAAATATTTGGTCGACAGTCTGATTTCTTTTGTCCCAACACATACAATTTGTTTATTCAAACGTTTATTTTGTTAGACGAAAGAAAAAAAATATTTTGGTTCCTTTTCAAGTTTCCTTTACGTAACAAAATATTTTTTTGGGGCAACAAATACATTTTTGGTCCTTTACAAACAAATATTTTGTTGACCGAAACAAACATCTCTCTCAGGAATAGTAATAATTAGTTAAAAATTACCTGCAAATACCTCTATAAGGTAAATTAAATTCCGATGTTACAAAATTTGTTTTGGTTATTTCATCCGTTATTTTCAAGACAACCTCGTGCACGGACTTCTATCTTAAAAATGGACGATTGCTTTGAACGCATGCAGCCAACAAAGAAGGCGAAGTTCAACTAAACGAGTTAGTGTCGCCAACCAAATCTTTGGTCACTGCAAATAACTTCTTTGTTCAAAATATATCTCACGTGACTATTATTTTGTTGACAAATTTGCAACAATATGTTTGCTTACACTTAATATTTGTTTAACATACTAAAGCAACGAAATATTTAAATGAATTATTTGGCTTTACGATTAAATTTAATTCATTCAGAGGAACTGAGGCTTCGTTGTACCAACAAAATATCATTTAGCTGAAACAAACGCTACACAAACAAATGTTTTTGGTATACTGAAACAATTATTGTTTTAAGTGTAGTGGTTGCAGTGTGGCACTCATTTGCAACAGCTGATACTGATGTAAATGTATAATGTAATATTATTACAATACTGCGTAAACAGCATTTGGTGTTTTATTTTTCCATGACATCTTTCATAAATACAAATTCATCAAAAAAATCCTGTTTCCTGTGATTATAAATTAGCTTTTATATAAATTAATTTCTTCTAATACGAAAAAAAGTTTAAGTATTTCTTCACGTTTTATGAAAATGCATATCAATTTCAAAGAAAATGTTTTTCCTTACGTTATACTTACTTGATGGTCGTATATGCAAAGTTTGGTATCATTTTGCTTATAACAAGTCACATATTAATTACGTTTATAGTTACCTGATAGAATACGCGATTGTCTTCTATAAACACTAATTCCTGAGTGCCAGAGCAGCAAGATAAGCCGTCTTTAGAACATTTTCGTACTTAACGAGACGTATNTTAAACACTAATTCCTGAGTGCCAGAGCAGCAAGATAAGCCGTCTTTAGAACATTTTCGTACTTAACGAGACGTATGGTTTAAAATGTGGCCGTATCGGTTCACACGGCCTCGTGATCACGGCGGGCTCCAAACGTGTATCGGTTTACGCGGCCTCGTGATCATGGTGGGCTCCAAACTTGTATCGGTTCACCCGGTCTCGTGATCATGGCGGGCTCCAAACTTGTATCACATCTATGGAGGTGGGACGGTGTTAAAACTCCGCTCGCATTCGGAAGAAGAACGTACACCCGATTCCAGAATAGTCGTCCTGGGTTCGTTTTGGAACGTGCATAATGTAAATAACATGCTGTGGAGTGGAGAGATTTGGGCGTCTCTTAACATCGAGGCCTTGAGAGTCGATGTGGGTGAAGTGAGGTAAGTGTAGAGCAGCGTCGGAACGCAAAGGACGGGGAAGTCCCCGAGTAAACTCGCCGACCAGCGGCATCGTCCAGCACTATTCCCACATGCGGGAATCCGGGAGTGACCCCGCCGGGAATCGAATCCCGTTCGCCTAGGTGCCCTAGGTGGGAAGTNTTCCCACATGCGGGAATCCGGGAGTGACCCCGCCGGGAATCGAATCCCGTTCGCCTAGGTGCCCTAGGTGGGAAGTAAGTAGTCAAGCCAGTACAACACCGCGCCCCCTAACATGCCATGATTACAAATGTTTCCCGAAGAAGCAAATTATGTAAATAACAATATATATGTATATATTCTATATATATATATAAAACTCGAGAACATATTTTTTAAACATAATTATATACACTATAAGCTACACTTACATAATGTAATCGTAAACATTATGTCAAAAATACGTAACTGTATACAACGTGCATTTTAATTAGTTATAAGGATTTGATCACCCTTATCTGCACTTTTTCGTCTGTCTCTGTAACCATAATATGCACATTTTCTTTGATTTCGCTAAATACAACTAAACCTCCCGCTATTATATATCCCATTTACTCTTCGTTACTCGCCGAAATAAAGTGAGTAAACTTTTACTCTAACAGATACTAATTGTAATTCATCTGAATTTTTTGGACTCCGCTAAGTGCGAGTTAAATATACCGATACCTCAGTACAACAGCGTTACAACTTAAAATATGTGGTTTATCACTAGTGACAGTGATGTAATGTCAAAATATCTTTCTCCGGCACATTTATATAGTTAATTATCCCATGTAAATGTTAAGTCGTCAGTATTTAAGTCGTAAAATGATACACGTAATACATATTTCTATACATCTTATTGTAGGGTAGCTGAAACATAAGATTTTTTGAGTCGTAGCTAATATCGTTGTACTGAGGTATCGATTTACTTAGAGTGTTTCGGGACAACAAAAAAGTAAAGTTTACCGTTGGCGCCACAGCTGCTGGCGGGAGAATTGACGCAGAGCGGGTCATGACCGGCGAGGGGAGAGGTTGCTGCGCGCGCAGCCTGTCGCAGTCTGATGCCGTGCTAAAAACATTGGTCTCCATATAATCAGCTGAGCGTTTGCCGATGGGCAACGAATATTTTTGTAACAGTTAGTACACAGCCGGGCCGTCACTATCAGCTGTCGCCGGCCGGGCCGTGCCGGAGGACCAGCGGCGGGCTTCTGGGAAGTCGAACCGCCTGGTTACAGTACGCGCTTAGTAATACTTCGGAGCTCCATCCAGGCGAAGGGTTGATATACACTGAAGAGCCAAAAAAAACTGGTACACGTGCCTAATGTCGTGTAGGGCCTCCGCGAGCACGCAGAAGTGTCGCAAGACGACGTGGCATGGACTCGACCAATGTCTGAAGGTATGCAGGAGGCATAGAAATCTGCGCCAATTTGAGAAAGGGTTTCACGTCTGTCACGTTTAATGATTCTCGTCAGTCGTCGTTTGTCCCGNTTCCCACATGCGGGAATCCGGGAGTGACCCCGCCGGGAATCGAATCCCGTTCGCCTAGGTGCCCTAGGTGGGAAGTGAGTAGTCAAGCCAGTACAACACCGCGGCCCCTAACATGCCATGTTTACAAATGTTTCCCGAAGAAGCAAATTATGTAAATAACAATATATATGTATATATTCTATATATATATATAAAACTCGAGAACATATTTTTTAAACATAATTATATACACTATAAGCTACACTTACATAATGTAATCGTAAACATTATGTCAAAAATACGTAACTGTATACAACGTGCATTTTAATTAGTTATAAGGATTTGATCACCCTTATCTGCACTTTTTCGTCTGTCTCTGTAACCATAATATGCACATTTTATTTTATTTCGCTAAATACAACTAAACCTCCCGCTATTATATATCCCATTTACTCTTCGTTACTCGCCGAAATAAAGTGGGTAAACTTTTACTCTAACAGATACTCATTGTAATTCATCTGAATTTTTTGGACTCCGCTAAGTGCGAGTTCAATATACCGATACCTCAGTACAACAGCGTTACAACTTAAAATATGTGGTTTATCACTAGTGACAGTGATGTAATGTCAAAATATCTTTCTCCGGCACATTTATATAGTTAATTATCCCATGTAAATGTTAAGTCGTCAGTATTTAAGTCGTAAAATGATACACGTAATACATATTTCTATACATCTTATTGTAGGGTAGCTGAAACATAAGATTTTTTGAGTCGTAGCTAATATCGTTGTACTGAGGTATCGATTTACTTAGAGTGTTTCGGGACAACAAAAAAGTAAAGTTTACCGTTGGCGCCACAGCTGCTGGCGGGAGAATTGACGCAGAGCGGGTCATGACCGGCGAGGGGAGAGGTTGCTGCGCGCGCAGCCTGTCGCAGTCTGATGCCGTGCTAAAAACATTGGTCTCCATATAATCAGCTGAGCGTTTGCCGATGGGCAACGAATATTTTTGTAACAGTTAGTACACAGCCGGGCCGTCACTATCAGCTGTCGCCGGCCGGGCCGTGCCGGAGGACCAGCGGCGGGCTTCTGGGAAGTCGAACCCGCCTGGTTACAGTACGCGCTTAGTAATACTTCGGAGCTCCATCCAGGCGAAGGGTTGATATACACCGAAAAGCCAAAAAAACTGGTACACGTGCTTATGTCGTGTAGGGCCTCCGCGAGCACGCAGAAGTGTCGCAAGACGACGTGGCATGGACTCGACCAATGTCTCAAGATATGCAGGAGGCATTGAAATCTTCGCCAATTTGAGAAAGGGTTGCACGTCTGTCACATTTAATGATTCTCGTCAGTCGTCGTTTGTCCCGTTCGTTCACGATCTTTTTCCGGCCGCAGCGATGTCGAAGATGTGGTGTTTTACCGGATTCCCGATATTCACGGTACACTCGTGAAATGGTTGTACGCGAAAATCCACAATTTATCGCTACCTCGGAAATGCTATGTCCCATCTCTCGTGCGCCGACTATAACACCACGTTCAAACTCACTTAAATCTTGATAACCTGTCATTGTGGCAGCAGTAACCGATCCAGCTGCCGACCGCATCGCGTTACTCTGATTGGTTCCATACCTCTGTTATTTGCATACGTACGCCTATACCAGTTTTTTTTTTGGCTCTTCAGTGTAGTATTAAGAGTACTATACGTAATTTACTACCCGTCCATGAACGTGTTGCAGCTGCACGGAATGTTGATGTCGCTGTACTCTAGATGAAAATATCGTTTATTTATGTTCTTGCTGCTGCGCATTCAGCATCCCATATAAAACTAAAAAGAGCTCATGGGTCAACCACACGCAACATTTATACATTAACTGCTGCGAATTCAATATTACAAGCAGGAGCTACGAGCCGGTAGACTGACAGATTCGTATTATATGACTGGTATGTAATATATCAAACTGGCAGAACGTAACATTTTTAGATATTTAATTTCAAAAACAGTTTAATAAGAATTGTGGGAATAGGAAATGTTTATCTCGTGACCAATACATTTCAAAATACTTTATATTACGAAAGCAGAATGTTAGGTTTACAGCTCAAAATAATTTTTAATATCGCCATTAAAATATTGTCTGATTTGTTAAAAATTTTAGTGTGTAGTTCTTTGTACTTTCATTTTAAGAGTTGTCCTTTCAGACCCACATTTTGTATATGATGTCAGGTGTTGTTAACAACCTGTTGATCAGCCTTAGGAAATTTTCCTGCATGAAGATGCAAGCCGGTTGTTCAATTTGCAAGAGTCCACAGAGTACAATTCTAGCAGAAGTGATGAACACTTTGTTCGTGGGCGTCGCATCTTTATAATGTGTGTGTGTTGGGTGTCAGCGAAAGGGGGTTGGGGGGTTAGGGGGGGAGTGGATTTTAGGTCATAATTGCGCTACATTGACTGCCCGCCATATTATCAACGTTTATTAACATACTGATAAAAAACATATAAAATAGTGTGTAGACTTTCTTGTTAAGTATTACGTTCGCCATGACAATTTTGATTCACTTTGATGTTATAAAAGTGGCTACAAATTTGTCTTCAGGTTTGAATGAATAAAAAATCGCTTTTAGATCAGTTTTATTATATTTTTTTTTTCCGATTTGTTTTATTTTCTGTAACATTGAGTATTTCATTCAATATTCTTTATTTTATAAGTTTCGTAGCAGTAATTAGTTTATTAGTTAAATTGCATCAAACATTTTGCTATCGGATTGTGAGGTATGGTATTTAACAGTGCACAAAGTAAGCATCCTATCCCCCATCCCCCCAACAAACACTCTCTCTCTCTCACACACACACACACACACCAAATCCACAGATAACGACGTCGATGCTTTGTTAGCACAGCGGCTCGTGCACAATGAACCCTCGCCGACGTCTCCCATGGCAGCGAGGCAGCTGGCCCGCCTCTCACGTCAACAATACGTCTTTCCCCGGGCCTCTCGTCCGAGCCCGCACGGCGGAATCCGGACCACGTCGACCTTCGCAGATGGCCGCGATACTTTGTCCTCCCGCCATTAATTATTCATGACTCGCCACCACGCCGGCTCCAACAATGGCTCAATTAGTGAACATTCCCCACGGGCATATGTTTCCTTAAACTCAGCTGTGCGACTTCGCAAGCGCGTTGGCCAACGCCTCTCTTGTCCTGCGTCTTCCGAAGTCGCAAGCGCCGGCAGCTTGAAGGTATCTGCGCAGGAATACGAACACTGCGGGATGTATGTAACATCGCTCGTTATTTATTCAACGTGCAATGCACCTCTAAGCTGGCAAACGCCATTATAGCGTTGCCAGGGTTTCGCCAGCAAACATTAAGTAACATTTTACACGATAACCTTTCTGGTACTTCACCTAATGATACCACATATGACATACAGGATGAGTATAAGAGAATATCCCAACTTTGAAGGTCTATAATATCAAAACGAAACAACCTACAACCTTGATTGACCAATCTAATGAACCGTGGAACTGTGAAGTTAGTTTGCCATACATTCCTAAATGTTCAATGTAACCACCATGAGCGTCCCGAACGACAACTACGCGATAATCAAACTCGTTTCACACTCTTGTCAGGATGTCCGGTGTTGCGGTTTGGATGGCGTCCGTAATTCTCGTTTTGAGGTCGTCAATGTTAGCCGGCAATGGTGGACGAAACACTTGATCCTTTATGTATCCCCCATAAAGGAAAATCGCACGGGGCAAGATCCGGGCTTCTTGGCGCCCAGTGATGAAGAGCCTGGTAACCAGCTGCTCCTCGACCAATCCAGCGTTGCGGCAACGTCTCGTTCAGGTATCCGCGAACCGCTGGGTGCCAATGGAGTGGTGCACCATCCTGCTGGAAAATTAAGTCCCCCGCCGCCTCTTCTAACTGAGGAAAAAAATACTCTGTAAGCATGTCCAAATATGGGATTCCAGTAACAGTGGGCTCGTGAAAAAAGACAGGGCCGAAAACAGTGTCGTTGGATACAGGGCAAAACACGTTCACTTTGTTCACTTGGTGGTTTCATGTGGAGGCTCCTAACCCCACATCCACACGTTGTGCCGGTTCACCTTACCATTTGTATGGAATGTAGCTTCATCGCTAAAAAAACCAGCTTAGGCATGAAGGCATCGTCTACCTCGTTCTGGGAAAGAACGAACGCGCAGAAATCACGTCTCAGTTCTTTATACTTTTCGGCAAGATCCTGTACAAGATGTTACCTGCATGGTTTGTACAGCAATCGCCTTCGCAACACTGTCCATACCGTCGATTGAGGGATTTGCATTTCCCGGCCAGCTTGTCGAGTTGATTTTCTCGAACTGCGAACGAACGCTTGTTGAATCCGTTGCACATTCTCTTCGTACAACACGCAGCCGCACGGAACTTTTGCTTCTGTAAAGGCAGTCTGTGTCTCGGAACTGACGAAACCAACGTACAATACTTCACCTATCGGGAGGACGACGTCCGTATTTGCGACGGAATTCACTTTGAACAGTCGTGACCTATTCACATTTAGCAAACTGATAAAACAGAACGCCTTCTGTTGTTCCATCGCCATCGTGATGCGGACAACACACAACAGACGCTCATTGCGACGACAGACGCTTCCAGTGTCATCTCTCGGTACATAAAGGAAACATCAGACCGGCCCCTTCACATTTACGTGTCAAATACGAGCTCACTTCCCTCTCGCCACCTCANTACATAAAGGAAACATCAGACCGGCCCCTTCACATTTACGTGTCAAATACGAGCTCACTTCCCTCTCGCCACCTCAAACCGAGAGTTACGAACGCCATCCAAACCGTAACACCAGACATGCTGACAAGAGCGTGACACGAGTTTGACTATCGTGTAGATGTCATTCGGGACGCTCATGGTGGTCACATTGAACATTTATGAATGTATGGTAAACAAACCTCACAGTTCCACGGTTTATTTGATTGGTAAATCAAGGTTGTAGGTTGTTTGGTTTTATATATTATAGACCTTCAAAGTTGGGGTATTCTTTTATACTCATCCTGTATACTGTATTCTATCTTCTACTACAACTTATAGTATAGTAATTATTAACTGTGACTACCACCCTTACTATAGTCAAACATATCAAGATAAGCATTGTAATGCCATTATATAAAATTCGAAATTTTTTCGATTTATTGCTCTACGCAATACAAAATAACGCCATAAACACGTATGTTCAGTTCAATCACCAATACCAACCAGATTAAATGTAATTACAATTTCCTGAGAATTTAAAACTGCTGTCCTATTATTTTATGGATGCAAGGAAAACACGTAAAAGCGATTTTACGGGAGAAAGAAAAACGTAAGCCGTAAAAAATAACAAGTAANTATGGATGCAAGGAAAACACGTAAAAGCGATTTTACGGGAGAAAGAAAAACGTAAGCCGTAAAAAATAACAAGTAACGTAAACTTTATGGGAAAAATTGAGACCTGGTACTCTTACGCCTGTAGTTTATCTAAATTAATTTTGTAAGTTCATCCCTTGCAGTCTCGGTGTTTCTAAACGCACTGACAAAAAATTGTGGAAGTTATTGATGNCTTGGCGCCCAGTGATGAAGAGCCTGGTAACCAGCTGCTCCTCGACCAATCCAGCGTTGCGGCAACGTCTCGTTCAAGTATCCGCGAACAGCTGGGTGCCAATGGGGTGGTGCACCATCCTGCTGGGAAATTAAGTCCCCCGCCGCCTCTTCTAACTGAGGAAAAAAATACTCTGTAAGCATGTCCAAATATGGGATTCCAGTAACAGTGGGCTCGTGAAAAAAGAAAGGGCCGAAAACAGTGTCGTTGGATACAGGGCAAAACACGTTCACTTTGTTCACTTGGTGGTTTCATGTGGAGGCTCCTAACCCCACATCCACACGTTGTGCCGGTTCACCTTACCATTTGTATGGAATGTAGCTTCATCGCTAAAAAAACCAGCTTAGGCATGAAGGCATCGTCTACCTCGTTCTGGGAAAGAACGAACGCGCAGAAATCACGTCTCAGTTCTTTATACTTTTCGGCAAGATCCTGTACAAGATGTAACCTGCATGGTTTGTACAGCAATCGCCTTCGCAACACTGTCCATACCGTCGATTGAGGGATTTGCATTTCCCGGCCAGCTTGTCGAGTTGATTTTCTCGAACTGCGAACGAACGCTTGTTGAATCCGTTGCACATTCTCTTCGTACAACACGCAGCCGCACGGCACGGCAAAGGCACCCTGTGTCTCGGAACTGACGAAACCAACGTACGATACTTCACCTATCGGGAGGACGACGTCCGTATTTGCGACGGAATTCACTTTGAACAGTCGTGACCTATTCACATTTAGCAAACTGATAAATCAGAACGCCTTCTGTTGTTCCATCGCCATCGTGATGCGGACAACACACAACAGACGCTCATTGCGACGACAGACGCTTCCAGTGTCATCTCTCGGCACATAAAGGAAACATCAGACCGGCCCCTTCACATTTACGTGTCAAATACGAGCTCACTTCCCTCTCGCCACCTCAAACCGAGAGTTACGAACGCCATCCAAACCGTAACACCAGACATGCTGACAAGAGCGTGACACGAGTTTGACTATCGTGTAGATGTCATTCGGGACGCTCATGGTGGTCACATTGAACATTTATGAATGTATGGTAAACAAACCTCACAGTTCCACGGTTTATTTGATTGGTAAATCAAGGTTGTAGGTTGTTTGGTTTTATATATTATAGACCTTCAAAGTTGGGGTATTCTTTTATACTCATCCTGTATACTGTATTCTATCTTCTACTACAACTTATAGTATAGTAATTATTAACTGTGACTACCACCCTTACTATAGTCAAACATATCAAGATAAGCATTGTAATGCCATTATATAAAATTCGAAATTTTTTCGATTTATTGCTCTACGCAATACAAAATAACGCCATAAACACGTATGTTCAGTTCAATCACCAATACCAACCAGATTAAATGTAATTACAATTTCCTGAGAATTTAAAACTGCTGTCCTATTATTTTATGGATGCAAGGAAAACACGTAAAAGCGATTTTACGGGAGAAAGAAAAACGTAAGCCGTAAAAAATAACAAGTAATGTAAACTTTATGGGAAAAATTGAGACCTGGTACTCTTATGCCTGTAGTTTATCTAAAATAATTTTGTAAGTTCATCCCTTGCAGTCTCGGTGTTTCTAAACGCACTGACAAAAAATTGTGGAAGTTATTGATGGTAAATTTTTTGTGATGAAGTTGACAACCCTGAGGATGGTAATAACAGCAGGCAACGATAAGATGATGGAATCCGTGCCACTTCCAGGGCGACTATAATAATTGTGTATTAGCTTACCACAGCCTTCTGCATTATGAATACGAGCTATGCTAACCAGTCACTAAAAATTTGGAGTTCCGGTAATCCAATATTCATCCCCAAGGTGAGAGGAAATATCGCCACATCCTACATTACAGAGACGGTTTTTTTAAAGTGAAAAATCAAAATTATTTTGTAGTAGTCTCAAATATGTTTATTAGTAATTATTATATTATCAATCGTATTTTTATTATCTGACAGTTTAGGATTTTTTGTTCACAAAAAAGTTAGCAGGATGAACTCGTTCCCACAAAATGTGCGAACCACGTCACATCAGCTTCAAAAGCTGATGTGACGTGGTTTTTTCCCATGTGCGAACGGAAAAGGCAAACGGCAAGTTTGTGTGGCTTATTATTAAATTTAAAATTACCTAATCGAAGAGTTAACTATCGAAATAGCAGCCATTTCATTACAAGTCGTGAAATACCACAGTAGTTCCGAAAGTTTGGCCTGGTGAACACAGCAACGATTCTAAGGAAGTGATTGTGTAATTGTCGCCCAGAAAATAGCGTCTTGCTTGTTTTGTTTATATTAGTAAAGTCGATGAACAGATGTCATTTTTTGCTCCCCACAAAAGTTGAACTTCGGCGTGTATTATAATGGCGGATGGGGTGAATATATCGTTAGTAACCAAACGATCGCTATTGAATTTCGTGCCACGTTACGCCATGGCAATGGCCAACGTAAAAAAAATAGCTTTGTTTCTGTTACTAAAGGTGATCTCTCCTTTTTTTTCTTCTATCGTTCATTTCGGACACACACTTCGGGCTGATTCTGATGCCTACGACTTGTTCATGTTATTTTTTTTACTACTACCAACCTAATCAACTCAATGGCCGTTATTATCTACTCCTGACGTTATTATCAACTCCTGACGTTATTATCTACGTCACACACATAAGCAAACCTGTGGTATGAAGATGTACACTTGGCCCATGCATTATCTATGTGTTACCTCTTTTCCTTTTCTAAATTACTTGTATTCTCTGGTTCTGTTNTGTACACTTGGCCCATGCATTATCTATGTGTTACCTCTTTTCCTTTTCTAAATTACTTGTATTCTCTGGTTCTGTTGCGTGTGTGTGTTACTATGTTTGAAACGTTTGAGTGGTTGAAACAAACGTACGGCAAAAAAAAAAGCAATGGGCAANTCTCTTTTCCTTTTCTAAATTACTTGTATTCTCTGGTTCTGTTACGTGTGTGTGTTACTATGTTTGAAACGTTTGAGTGGTTGAAACAAACGTACGGCAAAAAAAAAAGCAATAGGCAGNACGTGTGTGTGTTACTATGTTTGAAACGTTTGAGTGGTTGAAACAAACGTACGGCAAAAAAAAAAGCAATAGGCAGATCGGGCCTTATTTAATTGGATGAAAACATTTAAAGGAAGGCGTGAGGAGTTTGTAGGATCAGCTGATAAGTTTGCATCCAGCATCTGTGAATGATGAGATCATTGTGATGACGTGCAGTTGAAAGGATGCTGTTCCTTCAGTTCGTGGACCCAGTTCACTGCTCGGAGTCCGAGCCAGACGTCTGGCCATAGAAAGCCATGTCCTCCTTTTCAATACTTTTGTTTTACGTCCGGGGACATTCTTCGTGGCAATGGAAACTGTCCACCTTTTTCGACCTGATGAAATATAGCATTTGTCTGCTAATTATTTTCTCATTATTAATCTGCGTGTAAGGAAACTGGTTATAGCTGTATTGTCAGCGTTCCCTTGGCTACTCGTACAATAACGTCTGGATATTCTTCAACTGTCCTTGTGAAAAATATTTCTGATTTCTTTTACAAATTTCATAATCAATTCACGTTTTATGCTGCAGTTCGTGTTAAAATGTTTTGTTGGGTAAAACAATTTCAAGCAAAAGTTTATTCTCTTAAGTTAGTACTTATTTTCCATATTTTATGTTCACTGATAACGATAACACCATTTTATGCTATTAATTACACTTTAGAAAATGGTTTACTTGAAATTCTAACGAATTGATTAAACTTATAATTTTTAACATTGTTACGATTATAACTATATACGAAAAAAAATAATGTCTGATTCTCCAGTATGTATTATTTGCGGCGCTAAGGCGTTGACCTCCTTTCTAATAAGATGTCCTTCTTTTCTAGAGTAAATGTCTTCCTTTTTTGTCCTGATTTTCTGGTAATCCTGAATGCACTAGTTTCTCAAACACATGATCGACGGACCTTGAATCCAATAGAACATCTTTGGCATGAGCCGCAGCGTCGACCAATAGACAAACTCAACTATTCACCACTCTACAGAAAGAACGCTAGCAATTTCATTTGGAACTAACAGTAAATTTGCTCAGGGTATTTTGGTCATGTAGGGTACGTGCCTAATAATACTTCCAGCCATTGACAGTCTTGGCCACAAAGTATTTAATATCTTTATTTAATAGAATATTTAATTTTATATATTTAAAATTAATTAAAAGTTTCATTTAACTTTTGTAAATATTAATTTAATTTAATTTTTTCCTACATTCTCCAGGCTAGAGACTCAGAAGCCTGTCAAATACTGTACTTTATTCTTTAAAACATAAAATACTTTAGCAATACTTATTTGGCTTGCGTAATTATTTATTCGTTTCTTCATTTACTGTTTTGTCGAATACACTGATGAGCCTATCATTAAGACCACCTATATAATACGGTGTAGGACCACCTTTAACTCGCAGGACCACAGCCACTCGTCGAGGCATTGATTCGTCGAGGTGGCGGAAGATATCCTGAGGTATCTGATGCCATAAGCGAAACAGCAGGTCCTTTAGTTGGTTGGCGTACATTGCGGAGCGATGGTGATGAAGCATGAACCCATTTCTCCAAGTCGAACCACACATGTTCAATTATGTTCATATCCGGGCTATTTCGGAGACAGGGCATAAGCGCAAATTCACTGTCATGTTCCTCGAACCAATCATTCACAATCCTGGCAGTGTGGGATGGTGCATCGTCCTGTTGGAAGTGGCTGTTACCAGCAAGGAGCACTAATGACATAAACGGACGAACTTGGTCACCAGCAACGTCAAGACACCAAACAGTTTTCAGGTTTTGGTGTACCAGAATAATGGGCCCCCGATGTTCCCCGCGAAAACACCACTCGGAACATCACACCTACTCCTCCGGCCTGACTCCACCCAACAGTGGACCCGGAGGTGCCATACACTCCGATGGTAATCGACGTGCACGCGTTCGGCCATCAAAGTGATGAACCAGGAATCGGGATTCATCTGACAAGGCGAGCGTTTTCCAATCATCCACAGTCCAGTGTCGATTTCGTGCCCATCTCGTGAGCAGAGACCCGAGAAATTCGTGAGTTCGATGACCTGCAGGCTAGACTCTACAGTCGTATTTACAGATGTGCCGGTGTCAACCACGCATCGGTCGTCTGCTGTCACAGTGGAAGGCGACGATTGGGCCAGCGTTCTCCAGGAGGCGTCCAACCCCGTGTAGACCAATGGCTGAAGTTATATAAAAGCGAAATGAATCCACAAATTTTCCAGGCGCGTCTACTCATGAGTAGAGGCCTGAAGAATTCGCTGATTCATTTTCGGACAAGCTAGGATTCAAAACACGTGCGTTTATGTAACTTTAGCCATTGGTCCACGCGGTGTTTGACCCCCTCCTGGAGAACGGTGTCCAATTGTCGCCTTCCACTGCGACAGCAGACAACCAATGCGCAGTTGATATCAGCATATTTGTACATAAGGCTGTAGAGCCTAGCCTGCCGGTCATTGAACTCGCGAATTTTTCAGGTATCTACTTGTGAGTTGCTGTCGACGACGTGCGGTCGGTATGGGGGTGTTAGAGGGTCTTCGACTCCGCAGTCCAGCGGTGTTCGATGAACCGTGTGCTGTGGAGCATTGCCCTGGTCACCGCTGCTGTGCCTCTGGGTGATTTCTCGAACTGCGGCTCTGCGGTCGCCGAGAACAATGTGCGACAGCCTCCGCTGCCCTCCGGCGTCAATGCGCGCCGTTGTCGACACAAGGATGGACAACGTGACATTGTTTCTCCATCGTCGCACCACTCTTGATACGTGCGCACAACAGCAGCGATACGAGAGCAACCAACAAGATGGGTCGTTTCATGGATGCCGGTATATTCTGTACCATATAAGAAGGCCACTATTTGACAACTCGGCGAAAGTAGTGCCACTGTTTACATCTGACTACGTATCCTTCCGCCATCAGCTGGTCCGTCAAGTCGGGGCTGTATATTTTATCAACACGCTGTCAGCTAATCCACTTCTCATTGTACTGTGATGGCAAACAAATTTAAGATATTTTAAGACCGACATCTGTCTAAAAAAAAATAAGTATGTTATAAAAGTAAAAATATAAAGTGTTGCAAATAATTAAATATTTGCTAACTCTTTTTTAATTTGTCCGAGATAGTGAATTTGGGTTAACATTTGCGAGACGGTCTGCTGTACCTATTATCACACTTTGGACGTTATAGCTAATATATTAGAGTTGGAAATATGTGAAGTGGAATAACGTTATAATTGCTTAAAAACAATTCAAACCAAGGCGCCGTGCCATCACAATCTGACCTCTGACCAAACTCGGATAGATCGGCCGCTTTTCCCTTTCTGACGTCGCAAACACTACTATATAGTGAGACTGAGGACCTGTCCGATATACACACTAGCTGTGCCCACGGCTCCGCTCGCGGGGACTGCAGAATTATTGTTTAGAATTTTTTTTTTAATAAAGTC
>NQII01000447.1:138625-163903 GCA_002778355.1 Clitarchus hookeri | reverse complement strand
CCACCGCCGCCATGGCTCTCCACGTCCGCGTACGGTCAACCGACTCACGAAAAAAAATTACTTTTTCACAGAAAATTGGATATCTCTTAAAGTATAGGCGGGAATTGTATGCTATATAGAACATTTATTATCTTCGTTAAACAGTTCTAATGATTTTTTTTCTTTGATAAATATTACATTTTTAATGGCGAAACAACAGCTTGAATTTTACGTATTTATTTATTGAGAAATCAAATGGTATAAACTCTAATTAGTATTTCTCTGTTATAAATAAATATATGTTACCACGGAGTTTTTTTTAGGTGTTTTTATTCCACACGATTCTTTACTACATGATATTGTTCCATCTTTAATGGTTAAGGCAGCGTATTGCAAGAGAGCGCGCTGGCGGCAAACTTTTTCCCGGCTTGATTCACTATTATCGTCACTGCTTATTCCTTATGTTACTTTACGTAACAATATATATACACTTAAACCTGACCAGAGGACATAGCTATGAATAAAAAAAAACACGTAAATCGCATAAGTAGTTCACGAGTGATAATCGCAGTAACAGACAGACAGACAGAGAGACGTTGAGTTTTATAATATGTGTAGATGCTGCCTGCGCGTCATCGGGGGTCGTCGTCGTGAAATGGCCGATCACTGTAAATACAAGACAGGATTGGTTAGGAAACGTTTGCGGGATAGGTGGGAGTTAAAATGAAGTTTATCTGACAGTAATCGTTTCAAGCCCATCGATATGTGGCCTCGTCGAATGGCTGCTTGGTTAAGAAGTTGCCGGAATAGTCACAAATGCTCTCCCTTAACTGGAACCATCAGGAGCTGTACCCGATCGCCGAACTGATACCAAATCTTTTGACTTTATTTAGGTTTCGTTTCGTTTTGTTAGCAATACCCATAGTCGCCCTTACGGCAATTTTTAATTGTAAAAAACTAGGCAAAATTTTGTTCCGTGTCCATTATTACGCGGACTGTTGGTCATCGACTTGCATTAAGCATTAAACATTTTTTTTCCATAGTTTATTTGATGTTTATAGTGTGGCTTTTGTCAATGGAATATTTTTTTTTTAGTTTAATACAATTTTAACGATTTCAATCAGTTGTATATAAATAGTATCTAATTTATCAGCAAACTCCTTCAAGCTTAACTTGTTATCACTGAAAATATAGTTTTTCTAAGAATTTGCGTATAAAAATATAACGCTGCCGTGACGTTATATATTTCATAAACATACCTTAAACAGTTTTTCAGTGCTTTTAATATGAAAACAAATGCAAAAAATTTTAATGCGAAAGTTTGTGTAAATTGCAAGGTAGTCCACAATTTGGCCAAAGAGGCCAAAGAGGATACATATTTTGGGGGAAAAAAAAAAAAAATTTACACCTCATTTTTAGCGGAAGTGTAACAATCGTGTGTGGAGAAGGTTTATTGTGATATGTGCAACAGGGTACCATAGCTAAGTTACCTCATGTTTTTAAGCGTGTGTGAGTTTTAATAATAGACTTTGTTTACTGCCTGCGACTATTAACGAGTGATAGGACGCTGGTTACTTTGAAAAATTGAGAGGAGAAATTCCTGAAAATAAATTAAGCTTACATCATTTTTCCTTCGGTATATAAAAGAAGAAAGTTTCACTTGTGTCAGTATGTTAAAGCCCTCAGGTCGTGTAGATTCCTGCCTTGTTAAGTTAATATAATTGTTCTGCAATTCACTGCAAATACGTGTTCACAGAAAAAGTGTGCAAATTGTATTGATCATTTTTGTAATATTACCAACATTTACAAATTCATAAAAATACATTTTTTAACATTTATGTTTCTGCATTTAAAAGAGCAGCAGCTGTATCGCTGTAGATAAATGCTGGCTTTGACACTAAATTAAGCTGTGACATCACATAATTTCCTCTTTGTCAAGCTTGCGTGATGTCCGGCGAATATCATTGTGCACACGTGGATTTGACTTTTCCAAAACACTACACATTCTCTCATCTATGAAAGTAGAAACATGATATCTTACTTTTACTTTCATATGCGTGAATTGAAAATTCGCTTTTCTTTATTGAGATAATCCACTTGAGAAAAGTGATACTTATGGAAAACTGGTACATTAGGTTCTCGAATGGGAACAAAGTGTTACTCCCTTACGTTGGCATCCCTTTGGACAGTGAGAACTTTAGTTTATGTTGGCATTTACCATTATTATAATTTTAATACTGGCCGTGAAATTTGGTTCTCTGACTAAAATTAAATCCCTAAAATCTCCGTTCATGAAAAGTCCGAACGAACGTGGAAAGTCGCAACAAAGTACAAAAATATTTTAGTATGAATGTGTATTTATAAAAATAATTGCATGTGTGCTTTCGTTACTGTTTCAAAAACCAAAAGAGATGGACAATGCCCTTTATTTCTTTTTTAATTAGCCAATACTATTATAATATCCCACTGTTTTATATACATTATACAAGCAATTTTGATGAGATACTAAATTATATAGCTATTAGGAATATTCGTGTTACGGCTCAGCTTCGCCTATTATACAGAAATTATTCGTTTTTGTGTCAGTAAATCAGTTTCAACGATATTATTGAAAATGTATGATTATAGAAAATTTACAATTTAGTAGTTGTTAAATACCTTTCTATCCAATTTTCACTGTGTGTTATTTCCTGCTTGCAAAAAGGCAGAAACTTATTGATGAAATATAAATATGTTCCTGGCATTTTACAACTAACAGATAACACGCAATGAAAACTAAGCACAAACATATTAAACAGCACGTAAAATATAAGTTTGTATAATCGTACTTTGTAAGTAATTACTCCGAATCTGTAATTATGACACGAAAACGAAGAATTTCTGCAAAAACGTGAAGCTGAGTCGAACACAGTGTTTAAGCAGAAAACAGTGTCCACAAAACTTGATAGTAATCGGTCTAGTAGTTCCAGAGATATAAGACTTATATCCATAACAATAATTTTTGATGGCAGTATGCTCCGAAACTATTACTGCGCTTTAACACACCAATACAGATTAGAATCAGTTAAATGATCTTATAGCTTAGATAGTATCTACCTCTACAGGGATAACACCGCTGCTTTCAGGGGCCGCGGTGGCTGGGTGGTTAGACCAGGGGTACTCAAACTGCGGCCCGCGGGCCCATTCTCTGTGGCCCGCGCTCGCCGGCTTCAGTAGATACAAGTCACCAAATTCTTATTTTTAGGGCGTCTGTTACAAAAATAAAAAAGCAATACATGATACGAATTTATTAAAAGTTAAAGTCACTGATGAAACTAGACGATATTTTTCATTATTTTATCAGTCAGGCGACTTGTGTACATATTTTTGATGTACTACCTCCGCCCGCCATCACCGTATCTAACGAATAAACAAATTACTTGCAAGACGATGCACGACACTCTGGATTTTAAATTTCATCGAATTACCTACCTTCTTTTAGTTCACAAATATTATTATGTCAAGTGTCGTAAGTGCGGCCCGCGGCGGTCTTAGTTTTTCTTAATATGGCCCATTAAAAAAAGTCTGAGTACCATTGGGTTAGACTGTTCGCCTTGCATCGAGGTGAACCGGGTTCAATCCCCGGCTGGGTCACTCGCATGTTTTCGCAAGTGGGAATCGTGCTGGTGGATTTTCTCGGGGATTTCCCGTTTCCTCCGCCCTTGCGAACCGGCGCTGCTTCATTCTCGCCTCGCTCCGCCCTCTTTGGCTCTGACGACCTCGTTGTTAAGAGCCGCTGAAGTCTCTCAACTCAACCGTTGCTTCGAGAATAAGATATTATTTTATAAGCGTGCTAGGTAACCTTCTGAAGTAGGATTTCGAGATTGAATTCGTATCGGTTTGATTTTTTTTTTAGACATTTATGACGTGCAACACAAATTGTAACAAGTTGAGCATATAGAAAACTTAAATTATCCATTTAAAATTACATGTTTAATGTTTTTGTCGCATAGCTCTTTTGGTAAATATTAATTTGTTGGCAATCCTTTCAGTATATGAAATGTGAAATCAAAAAGCTTTATATAGTTCTACCAGGTGCCGCTGTCTTACAAAATGATGGGCAGTATCTACGAATAAATTATTTAAAATGTTTTGCGACTACCTGTTTACAATGTTTGGTTGAAATAAGTTCACTTCTTAGTCACATATAGATTACTTACCTAAAATACTTATATGGCTACAAGGTATAAAAAAACAGCAGTGCCTGATAAACCAAAACTACACTTTTGTTTGTGAAAATTGCAGCACCCAGAAATAATGACCCGAATGAATCCAAACTTGGAGGATGTGTAGGACAGAGTACCAGAAATAAGTGATTACGATTGCATAGAGATGGCGTTCGCGTAGGCCCAGAAGCACCCTCTCTTTTCGATTTCGGTTTGTCTATGTTTATTACTAAAATGTTACTGAAATAATTACTTGAAACTTGACTTGAAATGTTGGTTAAAGCAATTTTGTTAAGTTCAAGAATTTTACTACAACATTTATTCCTTCCTTGTGCAATCTTTTTTACATGTCCTTTAAGGAAATATTTAGTAACATATTATTAAAATGCATGACCATTAATGACACAAGGCAATTTTTATTTCACAGTTTTAATTGAATTCAGTTGATTATATGCAATTTTTTGGTTGGCAATAATACTTATATGTTAATGAAAAACGTTATGAAAATTTCATATTTTCGTTATAAACACTCGTTAAAGCTGTGTTCTCATAAAATTATTTTTCATTTTCTTTACAGTTTCATGAAATCCAACAACATACTTTTTTTTTTTTTGTGAAACAGAAAGTCACTTACGATCAACACAAGAATATTGTAAAACTTACTTTCACACTTAAATATAAATATTGTTATGTTGTTCATTAGCTCACTCTCCCTCCCTTTCTCAAATATTCAGCATAATTGTGCAGCCCTACCTGTGCTGAAACCCACAAGCTGCGACTGCTTGTATAAACAAATTGTATAATTCCGCAATATGTCAAATTAACATTGCCATGAGCCTGATCACTTTATTAATGCGTCATTGAAGTAAAACTGTCAAAATATTACAAAAGTAAATATTCAACAAATTGCCTTATTCTTACACTTACATGCATTCAATAACAGAAAGAAAAGTAAATAATTTCAATTATTCAGAAATGTTAACCTAACACTCTCAGTTCAACATTAAAATAAGGAACTATTTTCTTCCGGTCGTTACCAACTTTGCTGGGCGCACGCCAATCACCGTGCCCGTAAATATCAATGCACGGTAGGGTCAGTACATTTTTCAAAGGTTGATTTCAAAAGTGCTCACTTTAACCTGAACAGCCTATGCATAACTTAAGCCCGTTGAATTGTGTGCTTTTGAAAATCACAATAAATTTGACGTAAAGATTGAAACGTAATATTTTTTAATATTAGAGGTTATCGGTTAAACGACGCAATGTAGTAGTGCTAGATGGTCATGTTGCAATAGTTTGAGGGCTTGACATAATTGAAAAATTTACTACATAGAAATGCGAAAGCTGCGTTTTCCCAAAGTAATTACAAACTCGGAGAATGTTTTGCAAAACTGAATTCTTGAAATAAAAACTATAATAAACGAAAAATCTGTTGTTTTGTTTAATAACTCTAATAAAAAATACTCATTGAAAAACATTAATTGATCATCTTCAACAGTACTGTAATTAACAATCTTTCTATTTGTACACTAAATCTGTGGTGCGTATATGAATTTCAGCTTAATCCACACTTCTAAGCGCTAAATCACAATACTGTTAACAATCTCTTTTACTGTTTCAGGCGGCCAAAATGGCGATCTTACTGGCACTGCTGTTGGTGGGAGCAGCGCGGCTCGTGGCGTCGCAGTCAACAGGAATCCCCACCAGACTCTACAAGATCCCGTCGAGCTACAAGGCTCGCCTAGACGCCTTCTCAGGGTCATCCTCTCCATCTGACGTCGTCGATGTGTCGAAGACTACCACTCTCAACAACGATGTGACGACAACAACCACCGCTACCACGACTACCACCACAGAGGAACCGCAGAGACGGAGGCACATCCAGGTGTCACCACCCGAGGAGGAGAGATTCGCCCTCCAGTGCGATGGCAACGGAGTCTGTGACGAGAGCACGAAGCTGGCAAGACCTGGGGAACACCCTGACTCGAAGATGTTACTGGACAGATTTCTAAAAGACTACCAAGCTTTGAATAGTGGCAGCACGTCCAATTCTCCAGAACAAGACACTACTTCAAGTTTTCGTACGGACCAACTCAGCGAAAGAGACGAACTTGATGCAAACCCATCAAACAGACTCGCTAATTTGTACCTCGGCAATGACTACAATTCCACGGATGACAAGGAAACGAGATCCAAAGGTGCCCACTGGGATGTTTACCCTTCGAGCCATCACCATCATCCTGACGACGACAGGGATGGATGGGTATCACTGGAGGCTGTACCATGGTCACAGAGCAAAATCAGCAAGTGGTACACGAATAACAAGCCCCACTGGAGCAACGCCGTGCAGCCGTCGAGACCATCTCACGACTGGGGCAGCGTGGAGCGACCACCTCCATGGGAGGAGCGCCCTTCGGACTGGTCTCTCGAAAAGCCCAGCAAACCTGAACATTGGTACCCGCCTTCCGACGGCCCATGGCCACCTTCCAGGCCTCATTCCAAACCCTCTTTCCAGTACCACCCGTCCAGCCACCCACATCACGATATAATCTCGGAAGACTCACCGCAGCATCACTGGGCTCCACATGGGGGTGTGCCGGGAGTCTTCAAACCTTGGCCATCAGGAGGTGGAGAATATTCCTACACTACTAGCAGGCCGTCCTACCACTCGTACCACCACGACCATCCTCCTTTCCACCACGACGGGCACCCACCAGGCCACCCGGAGAACAGCGACGGCGAGTGGGTCCTCGTGTCGAACACTAAAGGCTACTCCTCTCCGCACAGGTACAAGAACTACAAGCGGGCTCTGACGTTCAGTCCGAAGCCGCTCACGTCGACGAGGACCGTGCGCCTGACGGTGCTGCCCGACGCCAACACCACCACGTCCCACGGCGGGCTGCTGGAGGTGCACGAGTCCTTCGACACTGTGGAGGAAGACCGCGAGGCGACGGAGCGGCGCAAGAAGCAGCAGCTGCGCCCGCAGAACGACCCTGTTCCGACAACCACCAACCGCTACCCCACCCGCACCCCGGTGAGGAGGCCCGTGGTGCCCGTGCGACGGCCCATGATGGTGGTGCGCAGGTAAGCCTCTAGTCCATCCATGGTCACTTCCAACTCCTCTCAAGCTCTGCTAAAGTTCCACTCTCATGCCATTCCCCCCGCCTCACGCCTCACGCAAACAAACTTTAAGTCTAGAAAATAACACCAAAGGGACAACGCACCATCAGGGTGTTCACTGGAATTCCATTTTAGAATTTCCTGACTTTCCCCTGTTTTCCAGGCAGAATCTCGCCAATTTCCCTGACCTACTTTCATTACCTAAATCTTCCAATACCATATTTTCCACCACTGACAGAACAGAATATGCTACCAGTTAAGTTCAATTTTACAAAATGTTAGCAGAAGTATAAGGCGCTTGTGTTACAAGTCATATTTTGGAAACAACCGTACGCATAATACACGGGGTGATTTTTCAGAGGTATGAATCAAAAAGTGCGAGTGATTAAGTGAGTGAAGAGACTTGGACGGGTCTTAACATCGACGTCCTAGAGCCAGTGAGGGTGAAGCGAGGTGAGTGTGGAGCAGCGCCGGAATGCAACGGCGGGGGAAACGGGAGACCACCGAGAAAATCCGCCGACCAGCGGCACCGTCCAGCACGATTCCCACATGCAAAAATACGGGAGCGACCCCGCCGGGAATCGAGCCCGGTCCGCCTACGTGGGAGGCGAGCAGTGTAACCACTACACCTCCGCGGCCCCTCAAAATGTGTGAAGATATAGTGGATTGGCCATACAAAGGCCGTGTCTCAATTTAAAGAATACTCTTTCGAGAGAGCACTTTTTCTCGCAACCTGGCGAGAGCACTGCTTCGCGCTCTCTCGCGCTCTCGCTTTGTGAAATTGAGACAACCACTCTCTCTTTTCTCTCCCACGTCACGCAGACAATTGATGTCAAAAGGCGGGAAATTATGTTATGGTAAAATCACTGTCATAGCTATTGTAAATAATTGTTGTGTGTTCAAAATAACAATAGCAATACGACGATAATTATTTTTGTCGTACATATTACCATCACGTTGCAGCAAAGTGACAAAAAATACGAGACTTTGTCAGAAATCGTTATATATATTTTTTTTTATAAATACGTGTTACGTAAGTTATTTTGTTGTCTGAATCAGGTTAAAATTATTATTATATATATATTCTTTTCTCACATTGTTAGTTTAATTATTGAATGCCTACAATTTACAACGTCAAACTTAGAGGTTGTAATATCTTTTTATAGTGGTAATCAGCCCGAAGTACATATTTAGAACGGTTTTATCAAATTTTATACCTTGTTCGCTTCTCTGATTGATATGGCCTGTGTTATAACGTTGAGAGTGTAAATTACATGCTAGGTCATATCTACGACGTTTAATTGCGGAGGTGACTGATAATATATGAGCAGTTATAACTCGCTGAGTTATACATATGTATATGTTCAGTTTGCTTCTCAGAAATCGTTATTTATATTTTTATAAATACGTGTTTACGTAAGTTATTTTGTTGTCTGAAAAAGGTTAAAATTATTAACTTACAGTTAAAATGCGTTGTCGTGGTGTTTGGCCCAGAAAGCTGCTATAACCTTAATCAAACACGTAAATAATGTAAAAAAAAAAAAAAAAAAAAAAAANGTGTGTGGTCAGAAAGTGCGAGAGAGCGCCAGAGAGTACATAACTTCGTGACCACTCTCTGTGCTCTCGCTCTTTCGCGCTCTCTCCGACGAGCTGAGACGCCCAAAAGAGAGTTCTCTCCGACGCCACAGCGACGTGGTCGCGAGATATAGTTGAGGCGTCGAGTGTGGAAAGTTTGTAATGGGTCGTCGAGGGTGAATGTCGTGCTTGTGTCGGTGCGCAGGCCAGCCGTGCAGCAGCAGCGGCGCAGGCCCATCGTCGTGATGACGCCGGGGGCGAGGCCCCAGCTCGCGGCGACGCCGGCCCCCGGCAACAGGGGCAGGGCGGCCATGCTGGCGGCGGTGACGGCGGGCGTCTTGCCCGCCACCATGGCCGTCGTCGTGCCCACCATGATGATGGGGCGGCGTCGACGGCGCCGCGACGCCGCGGGCTGGCAGCTGGTGGCGCGGCAGTCCGGCGGGAAGAGCCAGCTCGCCACCAGGAGGGTGGTGCGTCGGAGGAAGAGACCCCAGGGGGCCGACGCCGCTACTCGCCGCATCGTCTTGCCGCCGCCGCACATCAGGGAGGCCTTCAACGTCTTGACCCACTGAGGTGGACGTCCCCCCCGGACACACCCTCAGGGAAATACTTTGCCGGAACCAGCGAAATACGCGCCTGCGTGTTGGCCACACGGGAAACCTACACACTGTTCGCGGTGAAATGAGCACTTTTGGAAGTCCTGCTTAACAGCACATGTCCCCGACATTACTTTTTTCTCTTCCGAGGTTGGTGAAAATAACACGTCGCTCCTATTCGCAAGGTGCTGAACCTGCGTGCAGTGTTTCTGTTTGTGAAAATGAGATCAGTAACAGTGAGATTTTATTACACGTGATGAAAACCCATAGATTAAACTACGACAGTAAAATGTTTTTTTTTCTCCTATCCATTAAGGATAATGCACATGAAAACCTAAAAATGCGGTTTTTGACCAATTTCGCGTTATTTTTTTCTTAGAATAATCTTAATATAATAAAAAACAAAACTGTAGGGGCTAAGGTATATGTTTTTTTAAATATTTTGTTGAAAAATTCGTATTCTCAGGAGATTTATTTACTGAGACACGCGTATACGAGCAAACAACGAACGTACAGAAAATATGTCCGCACTACTAACTCGTAATAAAAAAAAGTGTTATTTTATATATTTGTACCACATAGTGTTCAACTAGTGAAATTATCTGTAATTACTTTTTCCTCAGAAATTTGTTTTTATATCACATGGTTTTTGTAAAAAGACATGTCGAAGTCGAAATTTCACTGTTCTTGTAATGTGCAAATAAAATAAACCATACGATTTGCAGAAAGTTTAACAAGACCAGTTGAAAAATCTTGTTCAATTAATTTTAATTTATACTTAGAAACATTTATTTTACAAAACTTTGGTTGCGGTCACAAATCATAAAATACGCAACAATTTCTAATTTTCATAGATTTTTTTTTTTATTGCAGAAACATTTCTTTGCGCAATTTTGTAGACGTATTGAAGTACCTCTTGTCATTTTCTTTAAGTGTGAATTATCTCATTTCTGTACGTAGGTTAGTTTTTATTACATGTATATTTCTAAAACGTAAAATTCGTGATTTAACTTGTACTCGTAAGAAAACTATGCACTCAATTTCTTTTTGCGAGTAAAGATTAATCACCGATAATGTCTAAAAGTTCAACAGTATGTGGTATAAAAATGGAAGAACGCACTTTCTCATGGTCAACGCCTTCTGAAGCCCGAGAAGCGCGAGGGCGATAAGGGCGACTATGCCACGAGCATCAAGTGTGCAGTCGCCACTAAGCGCAAGCCTCTGAACTGGCATGAGGTGTTCTCGTCGAGCTGCGTGTACCTAAGGGACTTTAAGTGGCGTGGTAACGCTCAATGCAGGGCCCACGAGTACCGTTGAATGTACTCGTATATCTTGAGATACAGGGCTTCGAAAAAATTAATTATTTTGTCTATTTTGGAGTGCTCTGAAATGGTGCTTCTAATGTGCATGACGTCATGTGAACAATAAACAGCCCTCGTCCGAAGTATGTGTTCTTTCCGTAGATCACCACATTAATTGCATGTTTAATAGTTTCGTAAAAAAAAAAATACGTTTATTTCAAACACTCTGCAACTCAATTCGAATGCCACGTATACACAATTTATTCTTCCAACGTATGTGAAATTAACAATGTCCTCTGTCTAACCACTTTATTCGTGAGTGACATTATTTGAAAAGTAAATATTTCACAAATTTTCAAATTCTTACATCGTCATGCATTAAAAAATAAAACGAAATAAATAATATCTGTGTTCACAAATGTTTACCCAACACTTTTAACTAAACGTTAAAACGTGGAACTAATTTCCCTTCGTCGTTACCAACTTTACAGGTTGCATGCCACACTGTGTGTGCCACTTTCGTATGCAGATAGGAGTATTGAAATTTTTGAAAGGTTGATTTAAAAACTGCTCAGTTAACCGTAAACAGCTTGTAGTTGATGTCGACTGAACATTATGTGGTACAAACGAAATGTGAAATTAAATAACAAATATTTAAATGTCTCGCGACAAACATGAGCTAGATTCCTTCGCAGGATAGAAGGTGTAGCGTAATTTTCTCTCAGCAGAGAATGCCGAGTTCGACTCCCGGCACCGGTCATTCATAATTTTTAAAGTAATTATTGAATTTGGCTCACCGTAGCACTGCATAAAGCAGTAGAAAAAAACTCCATAATAGTCCCGCTAAATCTCCGTGAGAGCAAAATATATGTTTCTTTCGCAGCGGCGATGCTTGTTCCTACAATGTAAAAAAAAAAAAAAAAAAAAAACTGCCTTTTTGCAAAGAACTATTTGGAAACTAGTTGCTCATATTATTTATATAACACTTCAAGAAAATTTCAGCAAATTTTACGGAAAGGTAGTGAGGAATACGTAAAACTAATGTTGAATTTCAACAAGCAATGGAGCCACATGGACAGTTTACGTGTTTCACAAAACGATATGTTTCAAATGTGCAATATTTCAGTTGTAAAGTTATAAGAGAACCTTTGGCAGCTGCAATATAAAAAATAATTGTATTTCTACAAGAAATTCTTTGGAAACTATTTGGCAAAGGTATTTTCCTTAACACTAAAAATAAACTAAATTTCATAAAATCCTTAGTGGGGCATGAGTAAGACTGTTGTTAAATTTTAACAAGCAAGTGAACCTTTGAAAAACCACCCGACGTATGGCGTGTTTGGAAGTTTCCTGAATGTGTCACGTGATACATGCGTCTTTTACTTGCGTTAAAATAACAGTACCCTTATTTTTGGTGAGATTGAACTTGTACTTATTTTTATCTATAAATTATAATATTTCCTTTTGTAATTAATGTGAACAACGTAAAGGAAATAATATATGTGTTGGTAATGCTTAGTAATAAATGTTTCTCATGCAGAATATTATTACACTGATGGCGCACGAATGTGTTTGCGTTGTCCAGTGTAATTTTCTATACTTGTTTAAGCTTTGTTTGCATAAGGAGGAGGAATTTCCTGCAACTTAATATATAGCAGGGTTTCAGAAAAAATGGAAGCATATTCCTGAATGGACTATAAATATTGGGCGACGTAAAATTTTTTATATGTTTTCTAGAATAATGCGTTTTAAATATACAATATTTCAGCTGTGCAGATTCAAGAAATATTTTGGCAACTAATTTCCAAATGATTGTTTGTGAAGTGTACGAGCATTATTTTTCTTTGTACTGGCAACAGGACTGTCAATTCATCGCCACATGCGAGCTAACCAAATTTATTTGCCTGGTCAAAAAAAAATTCTGTTTGACACAAAATAGGTCTGTTTCGTTTAATAAATTCTTCGTAAGCGTTTGGCCACACACATACAAGTATTTAATTGCCCCCCCCCCCAGAAACGGCAATCTCAGTGTTCAGTAATTTTATACAGACACTAACGTATATGGTTCAAAGCGACCGCCGATGCCATTCGAAGCGTTGAACATAAAGATACTGAGCTAAAATAGGGAGAATATTTTAATGATGGGACTTTCCAAAAGTTCAGTATTTATAATTATTTTTCTAGTAATTTATTATTCTATAACAGTGTTTTATATTTAAATATAAATGCTATGTTAGTTAAACATTCACCTTGTATTTATAATCACGATTTAACTCTTTCGCATATCTCAATAAAATTGAAAAATTTTAATTGTGATATTTATTTTCTGTGTGTATTCTTTACATCATCATGCTCCTTTTATTTGTGTAATACAGAAATAAAGAGAATTTTTTTTGTAAAGCTATGGAGGTCAATATGCACCCAGAAGGACTTCCTCATTGGATAGTAATTCCATCAGCCTTGTCTTATGTACTTATGTGGCAAATATATTTTTAAATCTGTTACAACAGTATTTATTTATAGATATCCACATACGAAAACTGAGGATTTCGTCCTGAATGCATATTTTAAGCAAACTTACACTACGACAGATACATAATTAGACACCTAACATACTTGCCACGAAATTGTAATATTTACAAAAAGCTTATACTTTTACCGTAATAGTACAATCAGTTAAGCTACGAGTATAAGGAATATATTTTCAAAATGGTGAACTATTTAAGATTATGTATAGCTTCTTGATAACGCGTACAAGTTTTAATGTATGAATCACACGATAAAGCAATTTTCTGGCCACCATGAGAGTATTATTTTAACAGCGTGATCATTATTGAGAACAACGAAATAGCTAAAGATGGAAGGAAATCATTTTGGATTTCTGTATTTATTGTAAAAATTTAGTTTACATTTCTGTTGATCTATAGAAAATATGTTTCACATACGCAACATTTATCAGAAATCTACATTTGTCGAGAGTTTATTTAACCCAAAATGTAGTAATGCCATCTTTGTGGCATATATTCGTATCAAATGTGTAAAAGCTCGAGTGTTTCAAATGTTAAAAATTTTATGTCACGTCTATTCTGTATGTATTCTTTGACACATTTCGTATATTATAATAAGTGTGACATTGTTGTCAGTAAACGATTTATGTGGTAAGATTAAATATTTCACACCAGTCGAACTTTACATACTGGAACAAGCTTCAATTGACAATGAATTCATAAATATGTGTGTACCATATTTTTATTTTATTTTATAAAACTGGCAAGTATCAACGCATTCACACAGAGCTTTAACTGGAATTATATACACCAGTGACCCTTGGACCTACTTTATGCCTTTTTTCACAACTCTAACTTGTTACTATTATTCATATGACTTATTTCTTCGGTACGGGCATTTTCCTGTGTCCTGTGGATGAACAATTATGTACTCTAGTGTCATAAACTCAATTATGGAAAAATATTTTACAATAAATTTAACTTAATAATTATTAATACTTAACATTTTCTCCACTCTGTAATAAATAATTAGATTTGAATTCAATTATGGAGCTTTCAAATCAATCAGAAAATGGTTACCATTCTCTATAAGCAACTACATACAAAATTTACCACTTAAGGGTGTAGCATGTTTTCAATATCTTTGGAATTTTAATGTATACGAATGGAAACAGTAATAATTTACTACTACGCCGAATGCATCAGTCTGTCGATGCTCATTAGAAAGAAAACCATCTAGTGTGTAGTTAACAAAGTTCAGTACAATAATTTAAAAATGAAAGCTGTACAGACCAGTCCTTGTGATGGCTGCTATAATATCTATGCAGCTGGTGGGTATATTTTTGAGCCGAAAATTGGGATTGTTTTAGGCATTGCTTGGTACGATCTTTCTCAACATTGTCCTGTTCCTTATTTCTTGTATATTTGCTGACCTTTTCACGTTATTGCTGTATGATGCAGACATTCTCTTTTGCACTCCGTCTAGATACCGAGTGAATGCAGCTGAAGAATTCCGCAAAAGATTCAAACCAAGCTGGATTTTAAACTGTATTAACTGCCTTACGAGTCCAAACAATGAAAACGGTTGCTGAACATTTGTGGCATCAACAGTGGATGTCACATCATTCTCTTCGGTCACTAATCCAGAAGAAAAACCATCTTCAGAGAGGACGGTTGCAGGAATGAAAGTTGTTTCTTCTGAAGTTCCGATATCTGTGGTCGTTTCCATCTCAAGGACGTTTTGCAAGTCTGAAACCCCTATCATATTTTCTTCACTTGTTTCATTCGAACCTGTAATGTTTTTATTTTTCTCTGCTGGGAGAACAGTAGTTGAACTGCTAGTTGATCTATCAATTTCTGAAATATTGGTTGGTGTTATTGTGCTGTTCATAGTAGATTGTTCATGTTTGTCTTTGATAATTGGGATAATCTCGTTGTCTATGTCGTTATTATCTGGCGTAACACCTCTTCTGCGTCGGTTAAGACTCCTGGGACCGTGCTCGATTTTTGGTTGTGGTAGAGGGCCTCTCTGCACTGATGGAGTATTACCTGTGGCGAACAATCTGTCATTGTCTAAAGCTACAGGAGTTATTTTGTCTTCCAATGTTACCTCTTGGGTTTCAGGGACCTGATGGTTAACTGGATAAGATGACCCAATGCCTACCTGCCTGTACCTTATCCCCCTATTGTTATAAACTGGGAAAGTTTGAGGATATTTATTCCTTGAATAGTCTTCCCCGAATTTTTCGTTCTGTGCACTATGGCTGCCCCCGAAATTCTGCTTAGTTTCGCCGTGACTGTACCCACTTTCCTGCGAAGAATCGACTCTTCCACCTCCATATTGACTCGCTGCATCGCCATACCTGGTTTCTTGGTGGCTTCCATATACTGTACTCACACCACCCACATTGTTGTACGAGGACATTTGATCTTCTTTCATACCCGCTAGAACTTTACCAAAGGCTTCTGCATCTGACATACCACCCTCCCTGTCAACTTCTGAGTTATAACCGTAATACGCTCCTTGTGGTGTCTGCAATTCTTCGTCAGTTTTACGTGCAGCACCTCCTCCGAAGGGGTACATGATGAGACCCGCAAGTCCCGCTGTGAACACAAGGCCTAACAAGCCCACGCCCACAGATGGCATTACTTCTCTTGCGAGATAATTATAAATCCGTGTTGACAATGGGCGCTCTTTGGTGGCGGCAACATCAGACACATTAGCATCTTCGTCTGTGATTTTACTTTCTAGTTCGTGGACTTCATCAGGTTTCTTGGTTGGTTGACGATGCCTATTCTTATTTTTTTTCCTCTTCTTCTTTTCACCTAAACCTGGCCGTCTTGTTCTTTTAGTTGTTGCAGTTGCTTCGTCTTCTTCTGGTGCGGGTACTGTAGAATCTTCAGTAGGTTCCGGTGACACAGTCACAGGCACTTCTTCTTTGTATGGTGAATCCGTCACCTGTGGTTTGATGGTGGTCGTCGTAGAAGTCGTCGTTGGTTTACGGCGTGCTGAAAGCGCCAGAGCTTCTAGCCGTGTCTGGTTCTTCACTTTATTTACAGGCGCAGGGTTGGGCTTCCGGGTTAAAGTTGGTAGCAGTGGCTTCGCTGTCGTTACATTAACTTGGGAATACGTGTGATTGCTATCTGCAAGTACTGGCTTAGAAGTTGATATCTTCTTCGGAGGTGCGTTCGATGTGACAATTCTTGTGAAATAAGTGCTTGGTCTTGTGACCGAAGGAGTCATTGTCGATGTGAACACAGGTGTAGTGGGAGGTTTGTTGTGCAATGAGAATGATGATAATTTGTTTGGTTCATGTCTTGTGGTGATTGGTTTTGCAGTGGTAAAGGAAGGTGGTTTATTTTTCTTATTCACGATTGGATGGCTCGTCGTATTACTACCACTTAAAAGTATCCACGTGGAGAATCCACCCGAAGGAGTTGTCGACTGGGGCTTGGATGTAGAATGCACAAGTGAAGTTCTGTTAATGACCACAGGAGGGGGTATTCGACCAGGACCAACACGGTCCAGTTTCTCTATGGTTTTCTCAACGTCTTCGCCTTCTTCTATGATAACAGGCACCGCAACTCCATGGCCGTCACCACCTTGCTTATATTTCTGCTCAAGTTGAGATTTAATTTTTGGAGGCGTTCTTATGTCAGCCTCGACCATCGAGTCGTCATCGAGAAGGTGTGAGGCGAGAAGCTGAGTGGCCATCGTCTGGATGGATTGTCCCAACTGTGCGGCAGTTGAATTTTTCGAGGAACGCGGAGTTTCATTCTCTTTGAAGTTTTTCGTTGATGTTGGTATTTCTGAGGTGGTAACATTGCCTCCAGCATCTTGCTTTCTCGTTCCACTACGAATATCGGCCATCTTTTCAAGTTCAGCTCTGCAAACAATGATTTCAAATAAATAAACACCTGCGAATACATAAAATAATTCAGCAATATTAATTTTTGTAATACCTAATATGTGTTAGTATATACCACAACCGGAAAATTACACTTTCTCATAAATATGCCTAATTACTTATTTCCCTTTCCTGTTAAATACATATCGTAGTAAATTTACGAGAGTAATTAGTTGTGAATATTCGTGCTGATTGCATGTTAGATTGCATTAATATTAATTAGTTAATACAGCTAGTACTCGTGGAAGAAATATTAGTTGAAAGTGGCTGCGGCATTCAATTGTAACCGGAAAATACATATGGCGGTCGCAGCATAGAAGAGTGAAGGTGGGATTAACAAAAGAAAATCGCCATCCAGAGTTTGTTAGTTTTTTTAATAGTACGTATATACATATACAAATGTATTACGAATGCGACAAACAAAATTTGTTAATAAGTACTCCATACAAATATGACATACATGAAAACACCACACAAATATATATTGTTCTCACCCCTGACAGTGGCGTGGCGCCCTTATTGCTGTTGTCACAAATGGTAAACACATAAATATGAAAATATAACGAAATATAATTGTGGACGAGTACACTTAAAAATAGAAAAATACAGACGTTATGGGTTTTTAGATGGTTATTTAGATATATTCTATTAGCATTACTTAGATCTAGAAGCTGGCATAATAATACACTGGATCGCAAGAATTAAAAGAAAAATCTTAGTAGAGAGAGATATGAGATTTTTTGGATAGCAACTTCTGGTGACCGAATACACTGTTGGGTATCAAGAGATATTAAAATAAGGAATATATTACTGATCATGTATCTACGAATATGAGCACAGATAATGCGATATTTACTAACTTACTATACACCTGACAGTGATGCGTGTTGAAAAAGCAGACATTAAAATGCTTTCAGCAAATTCTAATTCTGTAAAATAGTTCGGCTTTTAAACTTAATAAGTTTTTAAACGAATTTACGCTACCAATATTTCAGGCGTAAAAATCGCTTAACATAACAGTGAACAACGAAAGAGCAGCGTGCACGTATGTTAACATATGACTCAGTGGAATCTAGCGGCGTGTGGTGTGGAACTTTGCCACTATGCGGTACTGTGTTGGGTTACAGATTGACCGAATTTACAGTTAAAGTAATAGCATAGCAACTAGTCAACCATCCAAGCCTCGATATCAATTAGTGCCTATGGCTCATGTGGAGATTGGCATATGATATGTGGTATTTGAACTGTGTCTTGTACTACATATTATAACTTAAGTAAAATAAATAAATTACTTTTTTTTTAATGGCAAAACATTTTTTTTTATTTTTTTTTTTCATAACTTTAAAATTACTTTTTATTGGTTAGATGTGGTGACAATTAAGATTTACGAAGCTGCAAAAATAGTTTCCCTTGTTATGTTACAAAGCATTAGTCATGAGTATCGAAAATTTTTTTCACCAAATCTGCCTTCGCTTTTCAGTTGATGAATATGCTTTGCCTGATTTCAGTGCATTTAAATTTCATTTACTTAAATTGAGGATTCAGTGCTCTTTATTTTTTCGTTAACACATGTGAAACAGTGTCGCCACGCCACTTGCCCCTTAAATCCCCAACTAACTACCCACTATACAACAAGCATATGGAAAACAGCAACACAGTGATAGGTAAAAAATAATTGTACTTAAGTTTTTTTCTAACTTATCACAATTTTTGAAACCTCATCATATATATATATATATATAAATATTGACAGTTTTTCGGTCTATGAAAATAATCACAAAAATCTACATTACCTTTTAATTATTATACTGTAAATTAAGATAACACATCCATAATTTGTCTACGACTAAATACATTTATATAATGTACCTGAATTTACATATATTTTACTCTTTTAAACCAAACTGTAAAGCTACACCAACTAATTTTATACAGTCTGTATTAATTGAGTTATTAAGTGGGCACATTTAGCTACTTATTGAAAATAATTTAAATTACGAATTTAAATCATTTTAGTTTTAAGACAATTTTTTATGAATATATTTAATACACATTCATGAAAATACGAAGTAAACAGGAATAAATAAATTTGCACGAATATATGTTTAAGTTAAAACACAAAAATTGCACTAGTTCCAGTAAGAGTTTTAAAAACTCTAATTAATATTCTTAAAAAAAATTATATATATAAATGGTGGATTACAAATAGTGCAGAAAATTCAAGACACCGTTCGTCACTGCTACTTGATGTTAAATTAAGGTAAAATACACAAATCGAGATATTTGGAGGGCTCCCAATACAGGAAATGTTAGTAATAAGAATGATATGTGTTTGTTCGTTCTTGCAATTTGTTTTTTTTTACGGACGTCATGAAATATAATTTACTATTATTACCGAGAGTAAGGTTTTACTGCACGCGAATAATACTGTACATGTATACTGAAAATCTCGCTGTATGTTGTTCCTAAGAGGACGATCTCCATCATTAAGTACAGTTCCCAATGTTAATTTCAGAAACAAACCTAAAGATAAAAATAGAAGAAATTCTCTGTTCATTTGCTTGTTCAAAAATGTCAATTTGAGGCGTAGTTGAGTTCTTGAAGTTCTAACCTTAACTGAGATGGAAGGGAAAAATTTATTATTTTATATTTGTCCCAAAACTTTAGTTTAGAAAAATTCGAGAAAATCCATAAATAACGAAAACTAAGCAAGAATGTTCATTTCATGTGCGCATTAAAAAACAAAAAATATTTTTTTGTGCGATACCGATGATATCTTGAAATAGTTTGTCTTAATTTATTTCATAGACGGTATTATATTTATGTTTGTCTTTATTATTTGTGCGTTCTTGAAACCACACAATTTAATTTCTGACATACTAATGTGTAACAACTACACACTACACATTTTCTGAACAGAGCAGATATTCGTAAAATTTTTGTTGCGTTACAAACACATTTGAAGTTGAAGGAATAATTTTTTTTTAATGAGCCTCTTACGTTTGCATAGTTTAAAAAAATAGCAATTGTTTCTCTACAGGAGAAGAACCACATTTATAATGAAATTCAGGAAACTTCTAAAGGTAGATTAATTCAGACCAGGTTTTGCTAACATCTGGTGTATATCACTACGGACAGTACTTCTTATTCATAAAGGTTGCTTGTGATCTGCTATGTCAGATCACAGTCAAATTAAAATGTAATGAAAGGAAAGCTTGTGAGACATCACACAACCATAATGAGTGTCTTTTGTAAACTGTTTTATCTGATTGAAATGACATTAAGGTCAATGTGTACGAGTTGAGTGGTGTTCGGGACAAATACAAAATGAAGAAATTTTTGCTCGCCAGTACTCAGAAGTGGTAACCACAATACCAAAATGTTCAGAAAAGTACAATTTGTATTGTATACGGAAGAAGAATGCATATATTTTATAAAACTGTAAAACGTTTTGCTAAAACCCACTTTAAATAATAAAAATGTTTAAAGTTAATAAAAAAATATTTTTATTGTATTCCTTTTTGGATTCTTCAGAAAGCAAATTTTATAAGAAAACCAATTGTCAATTAGGGAAATCGTAACACCTAGTATGGTTTTATGAAAAGCAATATTGGTGTTAACGTTGAAAAAGTATTTCTGATAGCTGATTTTATTCCATTTCAGTTATAAAAATGATAACTTTCGTGAATAAAATGGATGTGCACCAAACTAATTATTAAAAATGTTTTTAAGTATCGTTACTGATTTGTATAAGGTACAATAGCAGTAGTTATTATGACGGTCTTGCTTGATGAAGGTTTTCTTGCAGAATGTGGTTCTAAAACATCCATAATGGAAATTCACTTAAATTTTGAATGCTTGTATTCTCTAAGTATTCAATTTAAAAAAAAATGCTAGCAAAATATTTTACAGCTTTAAAAAATGTATGCATTTCTGTTTGATATGCAACCTAAGCAGCGCTTTTCCGTAAATTTGATTAGTTTGTGTAGTTGTTGAACATTGGAAGTGACTCTCGTTCTACGTTAAGCACCCTGCCGCGTGATCATGGCTGTGAATGCTATTCTTTCTTGGCGCGAACCTCCTTCTCGAAAGTGGCGAGAATGTTGTCGAGGGCGGCCAACCCTCTGACAGAGCGGAGGGTGGCCCTCGACGCCCGTGAGCGCCCACCGTCACGGTCCCAGTCGTAGTCGTTGTCCCAGTCCTGCTGCTGGGGCGGGGAGGACTGGTGGTTCCTCCAGCCGGCGTTGCTCCAGAACCAGTGCAGGAGGAAGGTCCCTGCCAGCAGGATGCCCGCGAGTAGCGGCGCGAACAGGAACAGCCAGATGCCGGCCGGCGTGAACAGCGAGTGTAGCAGCATATGCAGCGCCGCGATCGTGCTGGGTTTCTCAGTAGTAGTGTTGGCGGCACTGGCCACTGTAGTCGTCATCGGGGTCATGCTCATGGCAGTCGTGGTCACGGGGCTGGCGGTCGCCGAGGCGGGAGGGGTGGTTGGCTCCGTGGGGGGGAACTCCGGCTCTGGCTCCTGGTTCTGGATTATCGGCGGGTCGTCGTAGTCCTCCGAGCTGGCGGCCGTGTGGTCCACGTCCACGTTGTTCTGATTGACGATGTCCGAGTTGATTATGATGTTTATGTCAGCGCATCCTCCTTTGGTGTAGTTGTTCAAGTTTGTCAGAGAAGTCTGCCCACCTATCAAAATACTGGGACATTTATCAGGATATGTGTCCATATCCTGAGTGTAGCTTGGTTCACCGTAGTATGGAGGCCTGTAAGAACCAGTTTGCCCGGCGGTAACTATCGGGACTGGACTGTAGTCGTGATCGCTTTGGATTGCGGGCATGTGATGGAAACTGTCGCTGTATGAAGGGTAGTCGTTGCCATACTGGGGTTTGTTGGCTGGACCATACGCAGGATTGTCATAACCATTGTTAACAGGCGGAGGGTTGTCAATGATGATAATCGATGGTTTGCTGGGTCTTGTGACCGGCTGGTCATTATACATGAAATTGGTATAATCCAAAGGAGGTGGTGGCGGTTTGGGTTTCGGACGAGACTGGGTGTAGTCCCAATTATGAACCTGTTGAATGGTCACTGCTGGCCTCTTTATCACGCCTGTGATGCCACCGTTATTGGAATGGTGCACGCTGATAGTGGGAACGTTATGCTGTTTGGGGTTGTTGGCATATGTGTGATACAAAATGAGGTCATCAAGAGATTCGATCCCGTTCGCACCATTCGGCCAAGTTTTAATATCATCCATTTTCGAGATGGGAGTTTTTAAATCACGAATATTGTTGGCTACGAACTGGGCTACCAAATCTGCCTCGTTTTTAGGGTTTGCTGGCCTATTATATAGCGCTACTTTTTGAGAATCATCTATCATCTCATCAATTCGTCTAGTAAAGTTCGTACTTATTTTCGGTTCGCTGTCGTTTCGTGGTACGGGTGAAATTTCTCCTGCTATTCCTGATGAAAAGTCTTGAAATACATCATCACTTTTATGCTCGATGTTAACATTTTCTTTTGGCTTCAACTGTACTGGCAGCCACAACTGGTCATCTTCCATCATTCTAAACTGCGACGTGCTAATACTCCTTTTAGTTGAATTCTGTTGGACTGCTGTATCAGCTAATACCATATTATGAAACAGAGGCGTGTGCTTATCGCTTGCATTCATATAAGATGCAGTTTTACCGTTAGGGCTAGCAATCGTCTTTTCATTTGTAAAAATCTGACTATAACGTGTACTTGGAACCAATAAAATATTTTCTTCTTTATTTGGCTTTTGAAAGGAGATATCCTTGTGAAACTTAATATTTCCCTTTTCTGTGTCCATGACTGTTTTAGATTGTACTGACCGTTCGTCACTTAGAGTTGTTAAAGGAACTTGTTTTGGCTGTTGAGCGGTAATAGAACTTTCTGTAGAAGATACATTAAATGATAAAGGGTTTGTAACACTTTTTGAAGTAAAATCTAATGACGCAGGTTGTTTGTATGTTGTGGCTATGTATTTATCACCGTCACTTGACGTAGCTGAAACTTCAGTTATTGGTAAAATAGAACCAGAATGATTACGTTTTGTACTCAGCCGTAAGAGTGGCTTCATTTCTGTCATAAGCCTTGGAGTCGTTAATTGAGTATTTTGAGTAGGTTTAGCTGTACTGACAACATCTGAAAATGGTGTTAGTCCTGATTTCTTCATTAGCACAGGTTTCTCATGAGAATCTGGTATCGCACGTGTGGGTGTAGTGGGATCATGTCTTATTTCCTGTTCATTGGAAAATGTATGTTCTGAGCTCATGTGATATGTTCTATCGTAAACAGTGAAATTTACAGAAGAAAGAGATTTTTCTTCCCCCTCTATGAAATTTAAATTCGTATATTTCGTTTCCAGATTTCCTTGGGAATAAATCGGATCAGTGGTCTGAGGAATTTCATGGAAAGTGGGCAAAGTTGATGTGAAGATTTCTGTGTTACTCGTAGAACGTTTTATTTGTGTTTTAGTAGTTATGTCTGCTCTAGGGTTTACAATTTTTCTGAGCATAGACGATATTGTGTAGTCTAGGGGAAAATCAGCGGGGTTAATTTTAGTTGCTATAGCTTCCCCAGGTATCCCACCTTCAGGAAACTTTTCTCGTTCAAAAAATTTGGACGATTCGCTATGACCACTTCTTTTATTACTGATGTTCTCTTCTCTTACAACAACCCCTTCTTTGCGAACCAAGTGTTTTCTGACGCTGTCTATGTGAGCTGTAGAATACTTACGGGCTTTACCTAGCTGTACTTTTGGCGCATCGCCAACAACAGGACGTTCAATATTGTGTACCCCCAGAAATGTCTTATTGGGACTCTGAAATGTGTTTGGATGTAAATCGTGTAATAAAATCCTATCATGGAAGATTTTTCCAGGCATTCTAGTAACAGGAAAATTCTGCACATGTTTTATTTTTACCGGTTCAATGAATGCTCTCGCATGCCCCCTATTTTTAGACACGATCGGGTTTTCCGTGAATGCTTTCCGATACGTCTTGGTCTCTAACCAACTATGATTTGTTCCCTGAACATCACGGGACCTCATTTGTTCTGTGAATTCGGTACCGACCCCTGAAAAATGATCGTTTTGACCGATGCTATCGTTTCCGCGTCGTTTGACTCTTTGTATAACTGCCCTCGAAATATCTCTGTAATTAGGAGTTCCATAAGATTTCCTGGCAAGTACCCTTCTATACCCAACATTGTTATACCTGATGTGATCTTTGTCACTATATTGGTGCCTGCTGGGAGTGGTTGACGCATCTGGTGAGGCAGTGGCTGCTTCGATTCCCGAAGGACTTATCGAAGGCGGCAAGCTTCGGTCCCACTTCTCGGAACCTGCGGAAGAAGAAAACCCATATATATATCAGTTGTAATATAATTTATTATGATTATCTACAAGTGACTATAAACCAACAAGATATTTAAGTGGCATATATCACCTTTACATGAAATATACATATTTAAAACTCTCTCTCTTTCTCTCTCAGGTAACAGAAAAAACCCAGTTTGGTGGGAAGATTATTGTAGAGATGACATTCAAATTCGCCCTTATTATTCTTTCGAAAATAAAATTAATCAGCCGAAATTGTATGGACGGATTATATGAAATACTCAAAGTAAAACATTTTGTCCAAAAAATGTGAAGTCTGGTAAAATTAAGTAAACAATTAAACACAACTAAAAAAAATTCTTTGACAGAACAATTCCTAAATCAATCCTGAACCTAAAAAANCATTCATTAAACATATTTTTAATATGTTTAATGAATATTCGTTGCAGTGACAGATATTGTGTTTTTGACGTGACAACGTCTAATTACATTTATTAATTGTAAAACTGCGACGCTAGCTCCACCGCGTCGTTCGTCTTTGGAATTGCTTCCATGCAAGGTGGCTTTCTCCTTGGCCGGCTCGGCTCCCCTCCTGTTTCCTCCCCTCATTTCCCTCCCTTGATTACCCCTCCTCGGTGACTCATCGTAACGTTACCGAGCGTTACACTTTTTCATAAGTGACTCCCAGCCGCAACCTAATTTAAGACGTTGTCACGTCAAAAAC
>NQII01000447.1:126028-138613 GCA_002778355.1 Clitarchus hookeri | reverse complement strand
AAAAGATGATCCAAAAACTACTACTTCTACTGAAGTAAAACAAAAGTGGTGTACAATAAATGTAGCTTTTTATTGGGTTGATATGAACGTAATCAAAAATTTAAAGACCTAAAGTCAAGAAAATTAGTCTGCGTAAAGAAATACTGCTTACGTTTTTGGAAAAATATAATTTCTCTCCACTTTACGGTCCTTAGCATGGACACCTACGAAGCGTTAGAATGGCATAATCTTATTTAATATATGCTATGCGGAAGTAATTTAAAAAAAAGTCTTATGCTTTAAGTTTTAGAGTGCAATATTTATGAATAGTTCATGGTCTACCATATTTTAGGGAAATGTTTATAACGTTTCACGTTTAAAATTATATGGTTTTAAAGTATTATTTGACCATGGCGGTACAATGACCGGATCAAAGAACTAAGACATTTAGAGCTATCAATTTGTTCCTGAACAAGGTATATGTTAAGACTCTAATCAAGCAAGTTCAGTTCATCTGCCGTCCTTGTAACAGCTCAGTGAAAACTTTAGGGTTAAGTAATGAGTCCGAATTTCAATAAAATTGAATGGATGTTTATGCGCTGTAGGGCCAGTTACATACTTGCCGTTAAAAAAATCAGTAATATACTGATTGATTAAAACCAAGTGAATATCGTACAACAAATAATGAAATTCTCCCAGAAAATATTTTGTAGCTACGCATGTCATGTATTATGATTGTTTATTTTTTAATATTTTATTTAGTATTTTATTTTTTAAGAAAAAAATATTTTAACAGCATAGTGAAAATTACTCACACCGCACTAAAATTTGAGCAAACATGCTGCAAGTTGGTATAATGAACTAGCATATCCTGCTCTCCTACAGCAAAAGACACGAGCCACAATTTATAATTCTTGCGGTAAGTAGGGGAGACTGGGTAAGGGTTGTAACACTTTTGCTTTGATCGCTCGTGGCATTGCCATTCTGGCTGTAAATAACAAATAAGTAGCTGGAAATAGAAGAGTACTCATTTGTCTTCTAATTTAGATTAACACGATAGGCCTAGATGCAGTAGTTGCCAGACAGGAGACGTTTCACAAAACATGTGCCAAATGTTACAACTGACCTCATGCCAAGGGCGGTTGTAACAGTGATGGGGGTATTTTCAGGTAAATAATTTCTGACAACCCTTAATAACCAAAATTATATAAGCGTGGCCTTAGATACTTGCATTTGACCCAGTGATTAATCGCTCTCTCCCACCGCTGGTGAGGTGCTAACGGACACTGCCGTCGTATGGGGGTTTCCTCGGAGTTCTCCCGTGTTCTCCCTCTTCTTCACTCCGCCGCTGCTCCGTCCCCATCTCATCTCTCTTCCCTACGGGATGTCCTTCAAGTAGGAGAGCCGGCAGCAGTTAGCTCCAGCCTCGACTTGCCCATGCTGCCGGCCCCACACGAAGGCAGAAATAATGTGCAGATTTACTTTTGCGACCAGTGTCTTAAGGCCGCATTATTTTACACCCAAGACTCACCTTACACAGATCAATGTCACTTTCGTTAACTATTATACAATGTTATTTAGGATACGGAATAAAATGTGTTAACGTAAACATGTTGCAATTAACGAGAAGTACAAAATTATAAATAAAAATAAAAAAGGGCTTATTTATTGTTAGGTAGGTCATAGAATTGTTCAAATAGTGTATTTTCACATTTATAACAGTTAATTGTTTTTCATTATACGCGTAGCCCAAAAAATACTAGCAATAATATGATTTAAAGATGTTATTAGCAATAAATTACACGCTGAAAATGCTCTCTGCACTGTAAAACTTATACTTTTTAAGATTTATTTATAAAATAGCATTCACAAAGACAAGTAACTACAATTTGAACAAATTTACGCTGAAGACACGTATAGCACACTATGAGTATTATTCGCTTGAACCTTCATCACAATATCATACCTAACTTATGAATGTTGCACACAGTATGACTTGAAGACTAAGCAACGATTTTCTTTGCAAAACTTTACTTTTAACACAGGAAACATGTAATATTTAGAGTAACTTTAATCATTATCGCTACCGACATTTAAGTGAACTACATATCGTGGAGTGGAGAGGTTTGGGAAGCTCTTAACATCGACGTCTTGAGAGCCGACGAGGCTGAAGCGAGGTGAGTATGGAGCAGCCCAGAAATGCAAGGGCGGGGGAAAGTGGGAGACCCCCGAGGAAACTCGCCGACCAGCAGTATGGTCCGGCACGATTCCCACATGCTAACGCGGAATAAGCAGCTATTTCACCACTGTATAGGCTGTCCACCGTAAACTGAGTACTTGTGAAAGCCCTGCTTTAGATCTACTTGCACGCACGTTGTGTATTCTTCCACCATACGTAAAACTAACATCGCCATGGGCCCGATCACTTTATTCATGCGTCGGTCAAGTGAAACAGTGAAATCATTAGAATAGCGAGTATTTCAGGAATTCTTTTATTCTTACACCCACATGCATTAAAAAAAACACACAAAGCAGAAAAAAATATTCCAGTATTTACAAATGTTTACATAACACTTTTAATTCAACGTTGAGACATGGCAGTGACATTCTTCAAATGTTGATTTCAAAAGGGCTCTCAATTGATCGTAAACAGCCTGTGTTGAGAGTATAGGATGTTCACGATCAATTATATATAATTATTTCCAACAGGCTTGTGGCGAATCATCTGTATGTGCCTGTGAAGTCGAGAACACTTCATAAGCTGTTGCACTCGGCTTACGTCACGTCTCCTTTTTTCTCGCCCACTCAGAACTCACCAGCTGCACCGACGAATGTATGTTATTGGTCCGCTGTTTTGGTGGGCGTGGCCATCTTCGTGTGCCACTGTAACGCTAGTCGCACTCGTGGATAGTGTTTGTAAGTTCATCGTGTTCAGGAAGGTATTTTATACTCAAGTGGGTTTATAAGGCCAAAAAAAAATATATTTTTTAAAGTCCTTTGTTTACCGAAGTAAAGAAATGAACTGAAGAGGTGCATGACTTTTAAAACAACTCGGGGGTTATTAATCAACCGTTGCCAGTAAGGTAAGCGGACATCGCGTTCAGAGTGCTAAGTACTCTGTGGTTAAGACCGAGCGAAGAGGCGCAGTGGTTACCTTCCGGACTCGCATTCGGGAGGACCTGGGTTCGAATCCTTGTCGGGCCATCCTGGAGTGATTTCGGGAAGCCATGGGAAAGCATGGCTTCCCGAAATCACTCCAGGTAAATGCTGGGATGGTACATTACTACGGGCCACGGCCTAGTCCTGCCCGGTTCCTGTTCCTCTGAGTGACTTGCTCCGTCTTCAACGACTTCGTTGTCGGCGAGACGTTGAGCCCTACCTACCTACTTCTGTGGTAGCGTGCGCAGCCGGCACGCGCACGCTACCTCCAGGGTTGTCAACCATTAGGACGAAAATTATGGGTGCTTGGCATCAAAATTACCTAATATTTACCTTACGGTCAATTTAATTGGTGTGAAATGGCAACCTAATCACAAAAATGGAGTTTAAGCTCATCTATTTCAGTTACTTTCTTAGTTTTCCTTAATTTAAACATTGTCATGTTAAAATTCACTTTTCCCTTTTCAAAACTTTGGACCTCAAACAACCCACAAAGTGGACAAAATCACACACGTTGGCAACACTGGCGCCCACAAAGAAATGCAACAAAATGCCAACATGGCTAAAGTACTTAGCTCAACTATCCCCACAGTTTAAAAAAATAAATAAACCTAAAAGTTATAAAAATACTATTAGTATTAAATTAACAACGTAAAACACCGCGTTGATCAAGAGAGTGAAAATTACCGTATTACCGCCCAAGCATTCCCGTTCACCGTACAAGAACCTAAAATACTGCACGTCCCCACAATTACCGTCGTATAGGTTGGTCACACTGCACCCCTCCTCCTACTCCTCCGGATAGTCGCTCGACGGGGTCGACTTGCGCGTTTGGTCGACCTTGACCGCGAAGGGCCGGGCAGCCTGGCCTTACGGAGGGTCACGGGACGTGTAGCGCGGAAGGTGGAATGCCGCACCGCCCCGGATGACACAGCGCGCGCGTGTAACGGGGCGACGGTGCAGCGTGGCCGGGTTTATCACCCTGCTTCCGGCCTCGGAGCTCCTTCCGGGGTCGCCGACCAGGACGACCCTCGACTAACGCTACTCACGTCGTCCACTGTCGAAAGTACGCAAGTAACCATAGAACACAAGTCGTGTGCACAAGAACTGATCACCACGGGAACCCACACATGCGCAGACTAATTTATGGCAACGTTGAAAATATTTTAGATTTTTACCCTTTCAGGCCCAATTTAATTTACGGTTTAGGTGTTGGAAACAAAACAAAATTGTACCTCGTGTTGTAGTTATGTCGACACAACACTTGTTCCGTTGTTGCAGCCAATGAGCTGCAGGCCATATTATCGGCTACCGTTATATGAACCAGCTATGATCTAGACCCGTGTTTCTTAACCTGGGGTCCGCGGACCCCTGGGGGTCCGCGAGTATATGTATGGGGGTCCGCAGTCTCATCTCTGCACCATTTAACAATAATAAATAAATGCCACCAAAAGTCTCGTAATCGCTACGCTTACTTAGCAAGACGAACGTGCTGTTTTTTTTATTAAGGGGGTCCTTGAAAATTGTGCTTGATTTCCTAGGGGTCCGTGGCTGACAAAGGTTAGGAAACGCTGATCTAGACAAGTAAGACGGTCTGCGAATAGTTTACCCACAGGTGAGATCGTTGGTCATTGAGTTTCGCAGTGTGTAGTAGAGACCAAAAATTACCTACTCGTGCGTAATGTGCAAACTTGTTTACACTGGGTCTGAACGGTTTAAGGCTCCTGCCTACCTGGAGTGTTCTTTTTCCACGTTTGAGGCAGCGAAGCGCGGGAGCGATAAGGGCGACACTACCACGCGCATCAAGTGCGCCATGACCACTAAGCGCACGGCTCTGAACTGGCATGCAGTGTTCTTGTCGTGCTGCGTCTACTCATGGGACTTCGAGCGGTGATCCTATAATTTTATTGGTGGAAAGTCTGTACGAAGGTTCAGTGCAGGGCCCTTGAGTAGTTTTGTTTGTATCCGATGCGTGTATTTGTGAGATATATCGCTTTGAGAATGCCGTTTTTTAAAGTCGTTTTGGAATACTCTGGAAAAAATTTTCTACGTGCGGGACATTTGAAAGTACTCAATAGCCCTCGTCTGAAGTGTGTGTTCCTTTCGTAGATCAGCGCGTTGGACGCTCGTTTAGTAGTTTCGTGAGAAAACGCGGACGCCTTAAAGGTGTCGGACCCAAATAAATTAATAATTTTATATTCGTACCAAGCGTTTTTCAACTCGTACGCATTCTATGTGATGACATTTTCCTATGACAAATTTACAATTTATTTCTATTGAATAATTTGATTTCAAATACAAAATTATTATGTTTTCTTGCAACCGTAATTACAAAGTAAATCGGATCCAAGATGGCCACCAGCCGACCGGAATGACAGAGCACGAACAGCTTCGACGCTCCGGTCGCAGGTCCCGATGTGCCAAAATCCCCATAATCCTTCTACTCACGAAGGCTCTGTTTCTGCTATACAATACGTCGAATTGAAATTTCACAACTCTTTCATGATAACCAATATTTGGTTGTAATGTCGTAAAATAGACGAAGCAAACCAAATACGGTTCTAATTTTACTTGCGAAACTCTCTTGGGGAGGAAGCGGGAACGAAATTAAGGTTAATTATTTTATAAACTGATGTTAGTAAATGCGGGTGTTTGCCGTTAGTGTTCCGTGGAACATTGTCAGCATGCGAGAGAACTACTGTTCACATCTTCTTCCAGGTGGTGCAGTAGTGTTTCAAGTCGTGTGGGCATCGGTGACTGTTCCGGGTAACGGCAGCACTGAAAGACGTGGCGTATCATTCACAGTCACATACTGCTCATTGTTTGTAAGGTGTATGCGTGTCCTGTTGTGAAGGCGCACTACATATCGGCGGAAGTTAAATCCAAAGATGCGTTCAGTGCACGGAAGGAGTAACGGAAATGCCATGGCTGCAAAGTATTCGTATTCCGGCCGGGAGGAGTCTCTGACATATGCAACCACCAAGCCTGTCCCGTTTCGACGGTTGCCTACAAGCAGGCGTGTATATAAAGCTTAGAGAGCTTTATATACACGCTCTGTGATCACCTGCATTTCGGGACATGGGTAAGTTGTCATAATATTATTTATGTTTCCTGCATTATGTATGTGTACACTTATATGATTATTATGAACCCCAAATAAAAACCTTATAAAGTGTTAAAAAAAAAAAAAGAGATGGAAATTAAAATTTGTACCGTAAGGTGTTTATTAAGAAAGAGACGACCCTCTAAAAATCAATATTTCAAATGATTTTATTTTTTAATTACACAAACTGTTTTAGATGACACAACGAATTCATTAATACAGATTTCTTAAACTGAGATGTGAAAAATAAAAATGTTTTTTTGGTTAAACCCCCTTAATTAAAGTAGCAGAGGGTGTGAATTTCATAACGTAAAAAAATTTGAAACCCACAGCTCCAGTCAAATTTTTTATGATAAATATTAACGACCATATACAAATTAGCAAAAAAAAAAAAAATGCCTTGGTGAAACATTTTTGGGAGAAAGATTTTCGAGAAAGTGGCTACAAAGCTTGAAATTATGTGGTTATTTGAAATCCATCTGTTCAACCTGTTAGAAAACATCTGAACTTCGTATTGAAAGATCATAAAAAATAACTCATCAAATTTTTATAAAAGTCGTATTTAAGTTCAAGAAACCACTACTGTATTCAGAAATTGGTTGTTTCATTATAGATAGTTTATACAGTAACTTTTTTTTAAATAAAATTATTCGGAAGTCCTGATTTACAAGGTCGCGTATCTCTCATAATAATCTTGTAGGTCACGGGTCGTAATCAGTGTTTCCTCTGTCATTTTGTGTAAGCAATCATCTCATAGCGTTTAAACGCGGCGTCAAGCGAACTCGTTGACTGCACTACGTGTATGTACTTGCCTACTGGGCAAACAGCACCCGTATTACCTCGCTCGAACTGCGGTCTCGCCAAGCAGCTACCAGCAGCAGCCACCAGGAGCAGCACCAGTATCCGGCGGCCATCTTGACGAAGTCGCAACATGGCGGCGGGGAATCACCTGCAACAAGTAGTGCTCAGATCAGACGGGATGGAGAGGAATAGCAATCTATTACAGTATTCGAACACGAGACTTTGACAATTCTGTAAGCAAACCGTGGCCAATGTACGCACAAAACAAATATCTATTCCTTGTATCGTATCGCTTTTTGAAACAAAACTTAGCACTTTACGTTTAATGTGTATGCTAATTTTCTCAATAAATAACATTTCTCAAGTGTTTTGTACTTTAGGTTATAATAAAGTAACCGTATTTTTTTGGTAACATAAAACCTTGTCTTATATTTTGTTTATAGATTATAATATGTTTCTAAAGTTAAAACGAATCAAAACAAAAACCAAATATGTTTTTTAAATATCGTAAGAAATAATTATTGGTTAAAATATCATTAAATTAAGTTTTAACTCATTATCTGCAATGCAAGTGTAATAAAACGTATGAATTTCAGTTCACAAGTTCACATTTATTTATTTACTAATACCATATACTATGATAGACAGAAACAAAGTTCACTATTGACAAATAATTTGAACAGTAGCACTTACAATAACTTTGCTCTTTATTACAACGCCTGCTCTTCATTAATTTCAATAACTCCAGATTATATGTTTTCATGTATGAAAGCACCTTTATTATTTTAATACTAACAAGTGGTGTAAATAAATTTTGAAAAATCAAATTTGGTTCTTTTACTCTTATTAAGACCTCCATCCTTCACGAACTCGGATATGCTCCTGGAGTCTTGTAACAGTACTCATGGGAGCTTTATTCGAGGTTAGGGTTCCCTTTCGTTTGCATTCAGTCTACGAAGGTGTGGCTACTGGAACTAGTTCCGTTAGCAAACACGTTCAAACATGGCTGCCGAACGAATTCGCAATCAACGCGCATAAGCTTGGTTCACAACTGAAAGCATTAAAGTAACCGCAGAACACGGGTGGTGAGTACAAGAATTGTCCAACATGCTTTCGAACTGGTTGATTCTCAACTGCGCATAACACGTCGCGCGCATGACAGTTCCTGACATTGCGCACAAAGAAAATGCTTATATTTTCATTTTCTTGCGCAGGCGCATGAGCAACAGCCAATCACAGCAGAGTATAAGAATTTCCAACGAAGTTATTTATTTAAAATGTAGAAACAGCTATGTCGCAGAAACGAATAAATGTCGCAAGATATACATATAAGGAAAAGAATAGGTGACAGTCTACCAGCAGATTTTTAAGGTTATCTATAAAAGCCGAAATTGAAAATTTTCAACAAATATAAAAATCTGTTACGAAAATCCATTATTTACCTACACTACCAACTGACGTTAGACTAGTCACAAATTTCATTGTCTAAAAATAATGCATAAATACACTGAGAGAAAGGCAAACAAAACATTTATTTGTACAGGACAATAAATATGTATTTAGTTCCCCCAAAAAAATATTTTCTTCGGTAAACAAAACTTTAAAAGCAACAAAATTAATTTAGTTCATCTAACGAAATGCGAGTTTGAATAGGCAAAATCTCTGTGTTGGGCCAAAAGAAATTAGACCGCCAAGAAAATATTGTGTTGAACTTACGGTATATATTTGTTTAGCCACTCATTTGATTGTCTTCGTTCGAAAATACAGCTAGAAAAAGTTGTTTGCATTTTTGTGTCAATTAGGGAGAGTAGCAGGGTTTGTTAGTGCTTTTATTGATGCTTGATAATAGCATAAACATCCTAATAAACATCCTTATTTTCGCACGTTGTCCAGTACTTGGAATGTATATATGTAAAAACATTCCTACTTTGTCTGTAGTCACTTTAGATGAGGTTTCTAGGGCGTAGTGTTAAGGCGCATATTATCTACTAGGTTAGTATATTTATTACTTTTGGATTAAGGATTAATGATGTTTAACCTCGGTCGGGTTTATACTTTTTTTTATAATAACCTAAACTGTTTAATGTACGCAGAGCCAAACAAATCTTTGGTTGCACCAAAAAAATAACCTTAGTTTTGAGGAACCAATTAAGAACAACAACATAATTTTATTATATACACAAAATATTTCATTGCCCCTATACGAACAATTAATTTGGTTGTGTCAAGCAAGCTTCGTTTGATTCAACAAAACCTTTTTCTCGGTGTATTCAATTGTAAATCAATATCGCACAACAGTTATGGCCGTTATATTGTTAGGTTCAGGGGTTTAGCCAGTAAAGTCACAAACAAAAATCACTTGAACTGAGATGATGACTTATTTTTTTGGTACAGAAGCAGGTATTAGANATAATGATTAAAAATTTTAATTTTATAAAAAAAAATGTGATCCCTCTTTAACGTTACGGATGTTTATAGCATTTTGTGATATCTGTATATTAGCACATTGGTCGTAAATCATTTTTTTACTTATCATATTTAATTTTATAGCTTTCGCATTTTTTCCTAAAATGTGTATTTGAAATGCCCCTCTCCGGAAGTAAATTCCTGACTACGCCCCTGATTGTGTTCTCTGCTCAGTGGTTATGTAGTTTGACTGTGAATCCGCCATTAGACCGCTCGTATGGTGGCGGCCTTAGTTGTCCTGTGGCATGGCAGGGACGGACGCCTCCCGCAAGCCGGCCCCGACATCCGCTGCCGCCGGGAGAAAGTAGCGCCCGACAATGGACAACGCCCACCTTCCGCAAATAGTACGTTCGCGTAATCCTGATTGCAGTGCTGTGCCCCCCTCATTTGTCTGCTTGTCGATGCAGTTGTACTGAGTCAGGTGGCGCAAGGATACAACTTACGTCACGCTCTCACGAGATGCGGCTTCGATTTAAGTTGCGGCCAGCAAGATTTTGAATTTCCGCATTTTCCGGAAACCAGTGCAGATGAATCTGATTGCACACCGGTGCGTCTTTAACTTCTCCGCTGTCAACTAGACTTTCAGCCTTGATTACATAATACAAGATGATTCTAAAGTTATGGGAAAAACATTGAGGGGTGGTAGAGCTCACTAAAACAAACAATTATTGTATAGGAATATATGGGCGGGAGTGACGCGTTGATGCACAAACACAAAAATAACACATGACATGCAACACATTGTTTATTTACAACGTCGCCGCTAAATGCTTTTTTACAGCAATGTTTATAATAATTGCTCAAAATTGCTACCACCGACAGTAATGCAAGCTTGGTAGCGTCGTTGGAGTGATTGACGAACAAATTCAAATACGCCGGGTATTTCACGCACGCGTGCAGCCGCACAGGATAGTCGAGCGACGAGGTCTTCAATGGAATCAACTGGAGTCTCGTAAATGAGGGCTTTCAAATGCCCCCATAGGAACAAATCGAGACTCGATAAAAAGTTATTTAGCGGTGACGTTGTAAATAAACAATGTTTTGCATGTCATGTGTTATGTTTGTGTCTGTGCCTCAACGCGTCACTCCCGCCCATATATTCCTATACAATAATTGTTTCTTTTAGTGAGCTCTACCACCCCTCAAAGTTTGTCCCATGATTTTAGAATCATCCTGTATATTTTGTCTTAAATATTCATATAATTAATTCCACAATCAAGCGTGTCAATACGACACTGCAAACAAGTGAACGTTTACTACATTATTGCGTACTTGAAGCTGTCAAATTGAACATTTGGTATTTTTATAGCAGATTTTTCTCTTGCGCTATGAGCGCTAAAACGAATACTTCTTAAAGAAAATAGTTCTTCTTGCAATTCCTTGCTAACACTCATGACGGACTATTGTAGTGCAAATAATACTGCAATAATACAGTACAGAAAGCCTAATGTTTTTAATAATTATATGTTAAGTTTTTTAATTTGGAAACCATTTGGGAATTCCACCGTGCATTGTACTATTATGTGCAACGTCACAAATAATTATTTCTTCGTCATGCAAACCCATGATTAAAAGATGGTAATGTGTATACGCAACTGCAGTTTTGCCCAAAATATCCGTAGTTAAAGTCCCATCGTCGCTAAATTACTCAACTAAACACGAAGTTAAACATAGATATATACTTGTGTGTACTTACATTTAGGAACTATAGCAATGGTTAATTTTCCGGGTGAGGCCGTCGAATTTCTTTTTTCCAGAATGTGCACATTCCCGAACCATACGTAATTTTATGCGTTTTGACGAAACATTTGCTGACTTAATAAATGAAATATAGCACCAAAAAAAATTACGTGGACATATCTCGTACGTTTATACTCACGAACTTGCAAACATCTCGATTCGTTCCACGAACCAAAGAAATTGAGAGATAAAGATACAACTTTAAGAAAACGCATTTAAACTTTTACTGAACCCGAAAATAATACCTTCATTTAGTTAAAAATATTTGTTTGCTGCGTATCTCAGTGAAAACCGCCTCCTATGGCAGACACATGTTGCAAGACTTTATCAATTCAAGAATACGTCAAATCGGGGAAGGATCTGGAAAGGAAGGGGGGCGGGGGGTGAGAGGGATTGAAATAACCATTATTTCTTAATTAGTCCACATCCGAAATTACAAACGACCAATGTCATAGAGCGTTTGGTAATTCTTCGCGAAGCGCCTACTTATAGACGACCTGTTACGTGAGAAAGTCGTGCGGGTGGCGGATCTTGCAGGCGTCTTGCGCGCAGACGTCGGCCGGGCCGCCTTGGTAACCTGGCGATCTTCTGATGGACGTGGTTCGACTTGGACGGGCGACCGTCCAAGGAACGCCCTGTAGCCGAAGGCGCACGCCGCCAGGTAGCCTATAAGTATAAACTGGGAAATTTCACGAATTCATCTTAGGACGAGCTAGACCTCAATAACACGAACATTCCTGACGGGTTTGCGATTGAATCATCAGTTTATCGGACACGTCTAGGTGAACTGTGAGCCAACGACAGACCTGCAAGTAAACAAGCTCCAAATCACGTGGCATCTCGTCTGAGGTAAAAATTGACTACACTCTAAGGCAGCAGCCAATGAACGCAAAGCTGAGGCTCAAAAATACATAGAACAGTGCAGTATAGCCTACAGGCTGTTTGAAACGCGAAATTTTCCTGTATCTGCCCATAAGGCTTTCCCATACCTTGTTAGGGGTAGGGGGGGGGGAGATGTGACCCTCGGGCCAGGTAAACTGAGTGCTAGGATCTCATGCCTTGTGGTAGGACATGCTCGGTGCGATCTGGTAAATCAGATCGGGGCTACGCTCGGTGTGGTGTGACGAACAGGTCGGAGCTACGGGTTTGATCAATTTCGGTGAGCGCTGGTCATGTCTGAGTTGAGAGGGCGTGATCCCTTTTCCCCGCCTACTGGGAGGCCGGGGTGCGGAATGGCCGTAATGGCTAAGAGCGCCCCGTTAACAAATAAGAGCATGGCTGTGATGGCTGTGTATCATACTTATATATATATATATGTATCTACCTATAAGGCTTTA